>ML816013.1:83683-95536 GCA_009831015.1 Picea engelmannii | reverse complement strand
TCTGTAAAACTTGTAAACTCTGTAATATTTAGACTTTCTTTATAACTGATAGTGGCTGCTTGGTTTGGGGTAATTTGTTAGCTTCATTTGTAAAACCTTTTCGATAAACCACCCTCAAACCTTAGTTGACCCCATTTGCCCAATAGTAGGCACTAGTCTAGCTGATTTAGGAAAAGAGTTGACTGTCATATAGTTCAGACTTGCATTCTGCATTGCTGCTTGATCATTATAGGCTGGTTTTCCCCTTTAGCTTGTAACAAATTAAAATTAACTCCTAGAACTTGTAATTAAAATTAACTTAGCAACTTAGGGAATACCCCCCTTGGCTTCCCTAGGAGTAAGCCTAGACGGAAGGAGTTCCTGTCAAGGTGACAGTGTGGGCAGGAGCTTAGACATTGTGTCTCTGAGGGCACACTAAGTGAGCAGGACTTAGCTCACGTCTGCAAGTGTGCATTAGGACGACAACAAGCCTTACAAATTGTAAAGGAGAGAGATCATTACAACGAGGAGAATAAGGTGGTCAGGCTTTGGAGCATGACTTGGAGAGGTATCATACATCGAGTGAACTTAGTTATCAAGGGAAGTGTCATATCCATTATGTGTATTATGTTGTTATGTTTTTTTCCATGAATTTCTGCACATAGGATGTTAAATGCAAGTATGACATATAGCATATAGGGAAGGCTAAAGAGGTTTCATTCACTTTGAATTCAAGCGCATAAGACTTCAACTTTACCTTTAATTGCACACCACTCAAGTAAAATGATCTATAATTGACCCTTTTGAAGGAGTGACATAATCAACCAATTATTGGAAACTTATCGCTTCCGGGTTCAGATCATGTGGTATCAGAGAAGGATTGATAATGATTGAAGGTTTGAAGCTAAGGATGGCAACGTCACCAAAACTATCATGGTTTGATGAGCTTCAAGATCTCAACCAAATGCTTCAAGAAAATAATGTTGGATTGAAGACATTGTTGCATGTTGCAGAAGAAGAGAATCAAATCTTGCAAGAGCAATTGCAAGGCATGAAGATGCAGACAAAGGAAGGCTCTACAAATGAGACGGTGATAAGACCATCTTGTGACCATGGAAACTTCCCCAGTTATGGGTAAGAGCATGACAGTGAAAATTCATGAACATGTTTTCAAGCAAATGAAGATGACCTACATTCATCCATAAACCAAGGAGGATTCCTAGAAGCATATTCCACTGATCCTTCTCACCAGGAACAACTAAGCACATCTCAAGAATAAGACCAAGGGTCCCAGTTTGAGGTAGAGGTAAATAAACCATGTGTAGTTTCTTTCTTGATTAATGTTGATGATTCTTTTGAAATCCTTGAACAACATGCTTCTTGCATCGGTTTAAAGTTGATGAGAAAAATGGGATACGAAGGAGGAGGCCTTGGAACCAATGGCCAAGGTATTGTGGATCCCATCAAGAAGTGGTTTGGCCTTGATATTCCAGGATAGGCTATTTCCCAAAGGATGTTGGAGAAATCTCCAAAACCATTTAGGAAGAAGACCCCAGGACAATCACCGAGACTCCAGAGGTCAACAGTTCATCAAGAGATGAAATTGATTTAGTGCAGAGCGAGAGCACAATTTCTCATGATCGAGGATTCAAGACATCTCCAGGGAGAGATGAACATCACAGTGACAAAGTTGAGACCAACTCTTCTTTCTAGTTTGACTCCAGATAAAACTCACCAAGGTATAAGAAATCTCAAAAATCTAAAATGCAATTTGATTATAAGCATGTTAATCATATAAAACAAATATTTTGGCATCAAATACCATACACTTTTTTTGGATTGAGTAACCATGTAGTGTCCTAGTGTTCGAAGAGAAAATCCTTGTGCAGGAATGTTATGGAAACCAGGAGAAGGATGAGGATGGCATATTTCTTTCCACACACGAAAAAGAGCAGGGGGAATGCACCTCTAAAGGAGAAAGGTTGTTGCAACCATTATAGCAGAGATGAGAATCATGAGGCCACTTGTGGGGCCTTACATCCATATCTACATCCAAAGCGGGACAAGAAGACCATGAATACACCTCCAAGGGAGACAGCCAGTCAGGCATAGCTGCAGGAAAATCCACCACTAGGAGAAGACCAATTACTAAAGAAAGGATAGCTTGGTAAAGAGGACATGTTTGAAAAAATGGTTGAACAACTGGGAAAAATCCTTGAGTTAGTTGAGAATGGCCATATTTTGTAAATCACATGTTACGATTCAGACCCTGTAGAAGGGTATTGTGTAAAAGTGATAATTGTTGATATCACTTTTTTTCTTTTTTTTTTCTGGCACATGTTGATATTGTTAGGCCTTGTGAGGTAGTTTGGTTATGGGTTTCTTATTGTAAGTCCAATGGACATGAAACTTAATATAAAAAAATTTGGGGACCAAATTCATTTCAGTTGGGAGGCGTGATCCATATGGATCTAGGGAACATCACAAAAGTTTCAGAAGTGTCCCAGGAGGCTCAGAATGGCCTCAACATGCAAAAAAGGGAAAAACTCAAAGATACCAAAACTCAATTAAAATTGCATGATCACTAAGATTGCATCACATGATTTCCAACGATGCAAACATATCGTCAAACAGAGTTATAGATCAAAAGATATAAGCTGTCAAAGTTTTGGTCAACCTAACCCATTCAGCAGGGATGAGTTACCATCTGTATTGTTGATGTCAGCATCATTACGAATGACGTTAGTGTCCATACGTCCTATGTGGCAAGTGAAGAGGGTCACATGTGTCATGATGACATTATCATGATGTCATCATGCCACGTGGAAACACTAGAGGTTGCCACATGTCACTCAGATTTGGGGTTTTTAGGGTGCCACATGGACCAGTAAAAAAGTGCCACGTGGCATACCCAGGTGACGCCACATGGCACCTCCTAGAAATATCCATGTGTCACAAGGTAACATGGAGGTGACATTTTTTCACGAGTGGACAAATCAATGGATGCCACATGGCCCAATAGGAGGGTGCCACGTGGCACCCCCGAAATGAACAAGGAGGCTCAATGAATGAGTTTTTAATATNTATATATATATATATATATATATATATATATATATGTGGAAATCTTCCAAATAGGGAAACATTTCCTCTATATTCCAGCAACAACTAAATTTAGCCATCACCAAATCGTTAGCTAGATTCCCTACCACATTTAGCAGAGCACGCCAAAACGGTTCACTATATTTGACCAGAAACTCCCAAAAGTCCTCCAAATGGAGCAGAGTCCATGGCATTCCACCCCGGGACCTCCGCTAACCCACGCACTAAATTTAGCTACTCCTACAAGTGCACCAAGCACCTTAGTTATTGCATAACCGCCATAAATTTGTATAAAAAGGGGTTTTCGACCAGAGTTCGAGAAAAATCACAAGATCATGAGAGGTGAGACTGAGTGTGCCCATATGAACTGTATGACCTGGTATAAAATTTTCACTCAATTCAATATTTTCAGCATTTATTGCAGGAGCAGTGGCACACAAATCGAGGCAAGGGTGCCTCTTGGGTTTGAAAGTGTCTGACTCGGATTGAGGCATGGAGACAATCATTTTTAGGTAAAATGATGCCATGAACATAGTGGTGGTGTTAGTTTTCTGATATGAGAAAATATTATGTATATTAACTCCAGAATGATTCATTTATTATGGAGGTAGTGGCACAGTAACCGAGGCATAGGTGTCTCTTGGGCCTGAAAGTCTCTGACTCAGATGGATATGATTTGACAACCATTTTTAGGTAATTCAGTGACATGAATCCAATGACGAGGTGTGTTTTTACGGTAGAGCTTCAGATAAGAAAGCTAATTTCTGGAGAAGCCAATGGAAGCATTCTTTTCATTATGTTGTTTTGTCATTAAATGTTGCAGAATAACGTGCATGTTATAAGTCCAAAGGAGCATAGAGAGGCTGCAACAAGGCAACAAGATCAACTTATTCCTTCTATCTATTCTTTTCTTCTCTTCTTTCACATCAAATCAATTATTTATATGTGACAAAGAAATTGTGGCACTTGCATGATAAGGGGCCAGTAAAGCAGTTCTGAATCTCGTGGTTTTAATATCTTTGTATGGGCTGCATATTTATGCTTGGATCCGAGCAACAGATCTAAGGATTTTGATGGATCCATGTTGATGGGGGTCATATTTTGTTTCTTCCTCCTTTTTTATGTATTGAGTATGTGGGACTGATGTCCATGTCAACATCATGGATGCCTCATGAGTATGAGAACTTGTGAAGTTGTATACATTCCTGATCACATTCCGATCTCTTCTTTCCGTCACCGAAAATGGACTTTGTCCTTACAACTTGTAAAGGAGAGACATCATTACAACGAGGAGAATAAAACAGTCAGGCTTTGGAGCATGACCCGGAGAGATATCCCACATCGGGTGAACTCTATTATCAAGGGAAGTGTCATATCCATTATGTGTATTATGTTCTTATGTTGTTTTTCCATGAATTTCCGCACATAGGATCTTAAATGGAAGAATGACATATCACATATAAGGAAGGATAAACATGTTTCATTCACTTCGAATTCAAGCGCATAAGACTTCAAATTTACCTTTAATTGCACGTCGCTCAAGTAAAACGATCTATAACTGACCCTTTTGAAGGAGTGACAAAATAACCAATTATTGGAAACTTATTGCTCCTGGGTTCAGATCAAAGCGTCTCAAGGAGGATGTAATATGGTACGTGAGGTTGTTCAAGACTTGTTAGCAGAATAAGTCGGAGATGACACACCCAACAGGTTTAATTCAACCACTACCTATTCTGGAGAGGAAGTGGGAGATATTTTACATGGACTTCATTATAGGGTTTCCAAAGGTACAAGGCATGGATTGTATCTATGTGGTGGTGGATAGATTGAAAAGATATGCAAACTTGTTTTCCATTCATTCAAAGTACAACACATTTCAAGTAGAATATCTCTTCTTCAAGGATGTATACAAACTCCACGGTCTTCTGAGGAACATATTCAGTGACTGGGATAACAAGTTTCCTAGTGCATTTTGGCAGGAGCTATTTACGTTATCTGGGATGGAGTTGAAACCTAGTACCAACTATCACCCCCAGAAAGATGTGAAGACTAAGATAGTGAAAACATGGGTAGAAGTGTACCTGAGGAACTATATGTCAAGACAACATCGAGCATGGATAAAATGGTTGCATCTTAGGGAGCATTGTTACAACACCACTCATCACATGTCCATCACGATGAGTCCCTTCAGGGCATTGTATGACTATGATTCCCCATCATTTGTAGATTTTGTGTTTGGAGAGAGAATGGCCCCCAAGGCCAAAGACTGGTTGCAAGAAAGTCAAGACATCTTGAGGGTCCTATGGGAGAATTTACAGGATGTGTAGAACCAACATAAGATGTCTGTACATAGGCACTAGGTGGAACACAGGTTTGAGGTTGGGGACCTAGTCTTTCTTATATTTCATCCTTACCGATAATCATCGCTAAAGAAGAGTGGTGCAAAGAAGGTGAAGCCCCACTTTTATCAACACTATAGAGTGATCATAAGTGTTGGAGAAGTGGATTATGAGTTGGAGATGCCAGAGAGAAGAAGAATCCACAATGTCTTCCATGTGTCTTGCCTCAAGAAGGCATTGGGACAACATGTCACTGCTTCGGTAGATATTCCTTCACTAGATGGGGAAGGAAATTTTTTTTTATCACTTGAGAGGATTGTTCATGTTCGGGAACAAAGGATGGGAAGAAGAGTCATATGAGAGTATCTCGTCATATGGAAAGGGTTTCCTGTAGAAGATGCTATGTGGGAAGGAGAGCAGATTTTATAGCACCCTGATCTAGAATTGCTCGAGGACAAGAAATTTTGGGAAGGGAGGACTGTAATGTCCCCCTGCAATTGATGATTCATTAACATATATGACTCTTGTAGGCTATAGTCAAAAAATAAAATGAGATTCAAGGTATCGAACCCTTAAGAGATATTAAATAAAATTAAAACTTATATTTTATTGAGGGGGAATTAAGTCAGGATTTGATTTGGTCAAAGGAATAAAAATATAGAACAAACGGAACAAGAATAAATAGAGGGTTATCCTATCTCCTTGGAATTATGACTTGATATCTTATTGTGTTCTCTTGTAGACAATGTTTTCGTTGGGGTTTTTGGAAAAACCCTTCCATTGCAGGTTTATTTTTGTTGGTGAAATATCCACCCTAGTTAGACAAAGAGGAGGATCCATCTAGGGTCTTTGATTGAGCTTCATCTGCATTTTTGTAGATGGGTCATATTTATGTAACTGGGCTGATTTTTTGTAGCAGGGCCGAGTTTCTGTAGCTGGGTCACATTCTGTAATTGGGCCGAGTTGATGTTGTTGGATTACTGAGAGGGGGAGTGAATCAGTAATAGAGCAATTTAATCCTTTTTCACCATAAAATGCAAGTGTTATATCAATGTAGCTTTATCATCAAATAGTTGTAGAGTGAATAAACAATGAACAAATGAGAAATCACACACATACACAGTACATCCGTGTTTTACGTGAAAACCCAAAGCGGGAGAAAACACCATAATGATTTTTCTTATATGTCTTTAATAATTACTTGTTGGAAGCACCAACTTCTTTTGTTTTCCAAATGTAACTGGAAGGAGGCTCCAACCCCCTAGTTTCTCAGGCTACAACCTGAGGGAAGCTCGAACTCCCCAATTCTTTGGCTACAACTAGAAGGAGGCTACAACCCCCTAGTTTCTCAGGCTACATCCTGGGGGAAGCACCAACTCCCCAATTCTTTGTGTACCACCAAAAGGAGGCTACAACCCCCTATGTTCTCTGGCTACAACCACCTATCCTTTCCCCATCCAACTGCCCTGAAATATAAATGCCAAATGTAGAAAACCTATCACTGTCACTGAATCAACCACTGCCACTGTCAACCTGTACCAATAACTTGTAACAACCTGTACCAATAAACCTTGCATCAACCTCTACCTCTACCTGTACCATAAACAAGTGTATCAACCATGCACCAAACCTATACAAATAACCTGTCACAATAACATGTCCAAACAACCTATCACAACAACATGTCTCATCAATCTTATCAACCAAATCAGATCTACTCACCAAGATCAATCACCAAGATAAGGCTCGACCATATGCACAATATCACCAAGATGTACATCAACCAAGCATATCACAACAACTCATAATCATCACGAAGTTCAATATGTGCTTCTAATATTATACCAAGACAAGTATGCTACATCATCCATAAACCATGTGTCAATAATACTACTAACAAGTTCCCAACTATACACCTCATGTATGTTCCAACTCATCAACTACTTGTCTCAACCATGTACCCAACATGTACCTCAACCATATAGCAAAGACATACACCAATATAACCATCAAAAGTTATCTAAAAATTCATCACTCTATACATAAACCAAATACCATAAACCCTTACATCAAACTATGTGCCACAACCTCACTGTTATGTAGCCTCAAGCTTATCCAATAGTTTCAACAACACATCACAACCAAAACACCAATAACCATATGCCAAATACCAACTGTATCCCTCAACAAATTTGATATATGCAACAATATTGACCATCCAATACCATCTCAAGAGCTAAACCCTAGCTCACAAAACATACCTCAAACAAGATGTGCCATATCTCTCATAAATAAACCCCAACCATGTTGTTGCCACAAATTTTCTGCCACAAAGTTTTTGCTGCACTTTTTCTGCCTCACTTTTTCAGTTGAGATTTTTCTGCTGCACTTTTTCTGTTGCAATTTTTCTGCTGCGATTTTTCTGTCGCACTTTTTCTGCTGTGATTTATCTTTCGCACTTTTTCTTCCGTGATTTTTTTGTTGTATTTTTTCTACTACAGTTTTCCTACCACACCTCTTTTGCCGCAGTTTTCCCGCCACACATTTTCTACTACAATTTTTCTCTATCAATAATACCTGCACAAATAACCTTTAAAAAAAATAGATATTCAATGATATTCAAGTGTTATTTGAATGAGATACCCTTTCCTCTTATTTATACTTTAATGTAGCTTCCTCAAGGGGTTACCTTCTAACCATCTTAACACACTTTCCTTATTTTAGGGTTAACCCAGTTATAACCACTTGTCCACTTAAATGAACCACTTTCCATAATTAGTAAGTTTTCCATTAACTTTATTATTTAAATAATTTCTTTTGCATCCTCTTTGACTTATAGTACACTCATCACTTCACTTTATTATTTAAATAATTTCTTCTTTGCAACCACTTTGACTTCTTTGACCTTTTGGGGATTCTAGATGACTTGTAAGGGTTCTCCAACTTTACATGGCTATAACTCTTTAATCGTGAGGATTTATGTGGCGTTCCACATACCATCGGAAATGGCATAACATGTACTATCCATATAGAATAGTTTTACCTGAAAATATATCAAAACGCATACCATTATCCATCAAACAAACTTGGGTCCATTACCCAAACCTTTTTTCTACTGGAATTCACTACCGAACTTTCTTCAAGCGTTGACATCAATGAAAACCAACCCAATTAATCAACATATGTAGCTGAGCCCAGTTTATGTAGTTGGGATACTTTTTTGTAGCTGGGATGAGTTTCTGTATATGGGTTGAGTTTCTGTAATCATGTTGTGTTTCTATAATTATGTTGTGTTTCTGTTGTTGGACCAAAATTCTTGTAGTTCGGATGACTTTCTGTAGCCAGGTCATGTTTCTATAGCTAGGTCATGTTTCTATAGATGGGCCAAGTTTCTATAGTTGGGTCATGTTTCTGTATCCGGACCATGTTCTATAGCCAAGGTCAAGTTTTTGTAGCTGAGATTGAATCACTTTCTTATAGCCGGGCTGAGTTTTGTAGCTGGGTCATGTTTCTGTAGCTAGGTCGTGTTTCTGTAGCTAGGCCAAGTTTTTATAGCTGGGTCATGTTTCTGTATATCGACCATGTTCTATAGCTGAGGTCAAGTTTCTGTAGCTGAAATCAAATCACTTCTAGAGAAGGGTTGGTTTTGCAAAGCCTTGGGCATCATTGAGTGGCATCATTTAAGGTTTCATATTGTTTCTATAGTATATTATGTAGTTGTTTGGAAACCATTAGATTTCTGTTATTATGAGTATTCTGAAGTTGTTATTACAACCTTTTATATCATTCTATTGCTGAGATTTTGGGAGTTTCCATCCATGATAAGATGTCATTGTTATCTGCTCTATTTCCCGAGTAATGGATGTATGAGATATGTTCATTTTCTTAGTTGTAACTGGGTCATGTTTTTGTAGCCGGACCATGTTCTATAGCTGAGGTCGAGTTTTTTTAGCTGAGATCGAATCACTTCTAGAGTAGGGTTGGGCTTGTAGAGCCCATTCAATGGCATCATTTAAGGTTTCATATTGTTTCTATAGTAGATTATGTAGTTGTTTGGAAACCATTAGATTTGTGTTCTTATGAGTATTCTGAAGTTGTTATTACAACCTTATATATCATTCTATTGCTGAGATTTTGGGATTTTCCATCCATAATAAGATGTCATTGTTATCTTCTCTATTTCCCAAGTAATGGATGTATGAGATATGTTCATTTTCTTATCTTGATAACCTATGCAAACTATTTGTAAGGAACTTCCATCAACATTAATACAAAGTGTTTTATAAAATCACATAGTGAAGAACAATAATTTGGGTAACAAACAAATATTCCCCATCTATTCTAGTTGGGGAAATTACAGTGGGGTCCCCTTTACCAACATTTGTGAGTGGAAGAGGTGCTCTCCCTCCTCAAGATCCTCTATCTCTTATGGTTGTATTGTTGTGTCCATGATGGTAGCATTGGATTCTACATTGATGATATATTTCCCCTTATTGTTCTTTGAATCAGAGTTCAAGTCAGATTGTGATTATTTTTCTTTGAGATCATCCACCAATGACTGTTTTGAGCGACATTCATTGATGTTGTTCTAGGGCTTGTTGTGGAACTCACACCACTTTCTCATGTCTTTATTATACTTCTCGTTACCCTTATTTTCTTGTGACCTGGACTGAATCTCTTTAGTTTGGCCATTCTTACTCTGTCCTTCATTCTATGAGTTAGGGTTTCCTTTTGCATGATTCTTTTGTGGCATATTTTCAAATCTGAATTCCCACTTACTCTGCTTCTTGAATTTCTTCTCAATTTTTATTGCATATCGATAAGTATCTCGGAATGAGGAGATGTCCAAGAAATCCATATCTATTTGGATGTACCTGTGCAGACCACTATGATAATTCAAAATGAGGTTCCTCTTAGATTATTTGATACCCATATTTGAGTGCAAGGTATGTAATATGTTAGCATACTCTGACACCATTTGATCTCTTTTCTAATGCAGAGTCATTCATCTCATGTATTCATGATCATAGTTTTCGATAGGGTAGAATGCCTCCTTTAGGGAATCTACAAAGGATTCCTAGGTGGGTTCTCTCTTGAATGGTGTAGATTCATCTGTAGTGTACCTCTCCCAATAATATTCCCACTAAGATCTGACACGGGGAAGGGATTTAAGAAGTGTGAAGGTGATTTTTTCACTGTCGAATTTGTTTTGAACGGAGTAATAACCTTCTAGAAAATTCAACCATTTTTATAGAGCATCTGCATCTATCTGAACATCAAATAAGGGGATATCAAAATTGACCTGTACCTTGAAGGGTGTCACACCTCTTAAATGGTTTCTTATTGAAGATGCCTCGACTATCCCCATCAGTACTCTTCGAAGGATCTGAGTGAAGTTTTCCATCATATCGTTCCTATGTCACATGAGGGATTCCTCGACCAACATCTTGAAAGGATCTATTGATATATCATATCTCTTTTCTTCCGCCATGGGAGGTTGCTTGGGCTAGAGAGAGTTTGTCCTCAAGTGAAACTAGCTCGAGAATGAAATCTCTATAAGTTGACCTTGTCAGGGACCTGATATGAGAAATGACAAGGAAGAGACTTCTCTAATACAACTGATCTATATTATGATAAGAAAGAAATGAGACAAAAACAAAAATATATAATAGAACAAAAAATATAGTGAAACCCAACTTCTATCAATGAATAAGATAGAAAAAAAATTGTAGAACACAAACTAGCAGAATGCGATAGCTTATCTTTGAAAATAAAGAGATGTTAGCTACTTCATTCACAACAAAATTTACATCACACTCTATTGCAATCTTAAAGGAACTCCTTCGCCTCAATTATATATGAGAGAGTGAGGGGATAAAAATTCCCATGATGCATGTGGGATAAATTAGTCTAAGTTTATAAAATGGCATAGGCATGTAAAATACTAGAACTTCTCGGGTTGTCACCCATTCCAGTACTATTATAGCCCGAGCGCACTTAAATGTGGAGTTCTAATGACATCTGTTGAATTAGATCTATGTTGTAAGAATGTACATAAGACCACTATAAAATCATTACATGATGTTTGTAATTAAAAAATGAAGATGGAATTACATTCCATTCCCCATCAAAAAGGGTTAATATCATGGTTTATCAAAACCATAGGCTTGAAATGTTGATTCAGTGAAAAAGGTGGATGGCCACTGACATCCACCTTGATCATCTAGTGAGAGCGGGATATAGGTAGAGAGTGAGAGAGTGAGAGGGGCATAGAGAGAGGTAGAGAGAGAAAGAGAGAGGTAGAGAATAAGAGGGAGAAAGAAGGGGGCATAGATAGGGAGAGATATATGGATAAGGAGAGAGGGAGGGAAGAGTGGGGTAGAGAGGGAGAGGGAAAGAGGGAGAGAGGGAGAGAGGGAGAGAGTTTCATAGG
>ML816013.1:46568-83643 GCA_009831015.1 Picea engelmannii | reverse complement strand
GGTATAAACAGAAAGAGAGAGAGAGGGGTAGAGAGAGATAGATAGATAGATAGATAGAGAGATGGGGTAGAGAGATAAGGGAAGATAAAGGGATAAAAATAGATATAGAGGGATAGAGGGACAAAGAGGGAAGGTGGGAGAGATATTGCATCTTCCTTGCAACAAGTAGATCTTTGTGTTAGGATGGTTTTGCAGTTTTTGTTACAACCAATAAAGATATTTGTATTTTTGTGATTTGGATTTCCATAGCATAATAATGTGTGATGGTTATCTTCTCTATTTCATGTGTAATGGGTGCATGTAATATGTTTGACAATATTCCTATCTTGGTGGCATATGCAAAATGTTTTTAAGACATTTCCAGGTGCAACCTTAATGAAAAGTGTTTGATAAAATCACACAAAGAGAAACAATAATTTCGATAATAAACATATTTTTTCTATCTATCCTAGTTGGGGACATTGCAATGGTATCATATTTGGTGATTTTTCCATCCTATGACTTCATTTATGCCTAGGAAGAAAGGGCATGGAGGAAATCCTTTTTGAAAGTCACTAGAAAGAGAAATAGAAGCATACTAAACAGAGTCAAAGTGAGAAGGAAACAAGGGGGATCATGGTGAGTACAATACCTTACAACTGTTGGATTCCATAGCCAAGGGAAAACGATAAATGGCCATCGAGCAATGATAATTTATGAATTTCATGGTAGTTCCTTACTAACACCCAAGAAAATCAAAATCATGGGGTTCCAATGGGAACCCTTTTGAGGGAAGCCATAGGGGAGGTAGAAATTATGCAAAGGGTAGAAATAACCATACCCCAACTAAGAGAAGGAGCCTAAATATCCCTAGGCCCTTATTACCACAATTCTTGGCAAGGTAGCCTATAGGAGCACATGAGCAGCTAGACCAAGAGCTTTATATCAACTCCTCTTATAGGGAGTATGAGATGATAGATGAAGATATCCAAGAGAAATTGTCCTATGAGGATTTCTACAGCCTCAAACAAAATCACATACCTAGGGAAACACATAACTAGAAAAAAATTGATCTCATGCACAAGGTGGGTAGGATTCCTATGCCATATTTTAATGGGTCTTCCAAGAGATCAACCATATCATTGGTGAAAAAGTTGGACACTTAACTCTGTTTTAACCCAATGATCGAGGAAGAAGACATTAATTATTCCAACCTTCATTTGGAAGGAGAAGCTCATGAGTGGTGGTATCATGAGCTGGTAACATTAGGGAAAACCAACATCACTTCATATGTGGAATTTACTCAGGGAATGATGGACATGTTTGAGAGGAAGGATCCTGAAATCCACTTCAGGGAATTGGCATAGTTGAAGAAGATAGGTACACTATATGCATAGATCACATATTTTCAGAGGATGGAATTCATGGTGACAGATATTTATTAGCCACAGTTGGTGATGTTGTTCACATAGGGTATAGATGAGCCCCAAAGAGTATGGGTTAAGGAATTTAGACCAACCACACTATAATATTTCATCATGAAGGTTCATGATATGGAATACACAACATCCAAGAAGGAACCAGTAAAACCCTTTATTCAATAGAAGGGTTAGGTAATGAAGCTCCCCATAAGACATGGACAGGGAATCACAAAATGCATGAGGAAAATTGGAGAGAACTAAGGAGGAAGAAGCTTTACTATAGTTGGAAATGACCTTGGGAATTGAGCCACCAATGTATGGGAAAAGGAAAGGTCCATTATATTGAGGTAATTTTTGATGAAGAAGATGACAATGAGAAAGAGACCCACCGCATACTGGATAGTGGACAATGAAGTAATGAGACACCACACCTAGAGATTACAAAGAATATGCCATTACAAGACGGGGTTGAAAGAGTGACAATTGCCACACTTTCAAGAGTCCCTAGGTAGTATAGATTCAGGATCAAAGGTATTTTGTAGGAGAAAACAATCACAACATTGATCGATGGTGGGGCCACCCAGAACTTCATCGATGCATGAATTATCACTAGGAGGAAAATCCCTACCAAATAATTTGAGGGATTCAACATGGTTGTAGCATATGGGTACAACATGAATCATACTCAGAGGATCAGGGGACTAAAGGTGACATTTGGAAAATATACATTAACTGATGTTTTTTATGTAGTGGAGCTAGAGGATACCAATGTGATATTGGGAGTCCAGTGGTTGTACTCACTAGGAGACTTCAATATGAACTATCATATTATGAGGATGAAGTTCATGGACTTGAGGGTCAGGGAGTTATTTTGAGGGGCATGTCATCAAGAGCTCCTAGGATCATTTTGAAAAACATATGGAGGCCATATTAATACATGGTGACATGGCATGCATAGAAGAGTTTTCGATTACCACACAAAAACCGTCTTAGGATCGCTAACATTACCATGTTGATATACATGATCTTCTTGGGAAACATGATAAGGTGTTCGAGCCACTACTATTAGGGAGACCACCTGATAGGGGATTTGAGCATGTCATTGATTTAGAGGAAGGGGCCAATCCCGTGATCACTATGCCATATAGGAATACAAAGAAGTTCAAGGAAAAAATAGAGAAGTCTATACATGAATTGTTGGAAATGGGACACATCATGCCTAGATCTAGTCCCTTCGCTTCTTTAGCAGTGTTGGTAAAGAAGAAGGATGGCACAATGATGATGTGCATTGATTGTAGATAATTGAACACAAATACCATCAAGAACATGTACTCGATACCCAATATTGATGAGCTAATAGATGAAATACATGGAGCGGTGTACTTCTTGAAGATTGATTTCACTATGAGCATTGTGAGTTTGAAGATTGATGCCTTTCAGGTTGACTAATGCACCGACCACCTTCCAGTCATGTATGGAAATATCTTCAAAAAGTAGTTGAGGAAGTTATTACTAGTGTTCTTTGATGATCTATTGATCTATGACAGGACTTGGGAGGTACATCTGAAGCATGTGGATAAGATTCTCAACATTATGGAGTAGCAGTCACTATTTTCCAAGGAGGAAAAGTGCAAATTAAAGCTGATAGAAATACTTTATTTGGGGCACGTGATTGGTGTCGAAAGAGTAAAGGTGAATCATGAGAAGATACATACTATTTTATATTGGACCACCCCCAGATCACTTACGGAGTTTCATGGGTTATTTGGGATATGAAACTATTATAAGTGGTTTGTCAAAGGATTTTCACAGTTGGGTGTGCCACTGATAGAGATCACCAAGAAAGGAGCATTCATATGGTTAGAGGAAGCACAACAAAAATTCAAAAGAATGAAGAAGGTTATGAGAACTTTCCCAGTGTTATAACTTCAAAATTTCTCACAACCATTTTCACTGGAGTGCAATGCGTCCAATGAGGGGATAAGAGCAGTGTTGATGCAGAATCGACACCCCGTAGATTTTGAGAGTAGGAAGTTGAGGGATCCAGAGTAGATATATCCTATCTATGATAAGGATAGGTTTTCCATCATGCATGCATTGGAAAAATTCAAACAGTACTTGGTGGGAGGATGCTTTGTGGTTAGAACTGACCAAAATAGCCTGATATACTTCTCAGAGTAGCGGGACCTGTACAAGAGGAAACAAAAATGGGTGAGCAAGGTGCATGCATATTATTTCTACATAGAGTATGTAAAGGGAAAGAAGAACATAGTTGTTTATGCCCTATATAGGATACCTACACCCTTCTACATGGAAGATATATCAACAGAATGGAAGTCCATTCTCTTAGTGGAATAATCTAAGAATACCTTTTCCTGTGAGTTGATAGAGGGAATTATTTAGGATGATAGGTACAGGGTAGTGGATAACATCATATACTACAAAGTAAAGATCTATATTTTCCCTGAGTCCACACTCAAGGATACGATTGTGAGAGTAGTACATGACACACCACTGGTAGGGAACCAAGTATATCTAACGACATACAAGCAGGTGGGGGAGTGATTCTCTTGGAAGGGTCTCAAGGAGGATTTTCTTCGGTTTGTGAGGGAGTACATGAATTTTCAATAGAACAAGTCAGAGATTACACATCTTGCAGGTCTTCCTCGGTCGTTTCCTATTCCAGATTAGAAGTGGGAGAGAATTTCCATGGATTTAATTACATGGTTTTTGAAGGTCCAGGGAAAGGACTATATATATGTGGTGTTGGATAGGTTGATGAATTATGCACACTTATTTTCCTTTCCTTTAGAGTATATCACATATTAGGTGGAGGACATATCCTTCAGGGAGGTTTTTAGTCTGCATGGTGCATGGTATTTCGAGATACATATTCAGTGAACAAGATGATAGGTTCCTCAACACATTTTGGTAGTATTTGTTCAGGTTATCAGGGACACATTTGAAACCTAACACCAACTATCATCCTCAGATAAATGGGTAGACATAGATCGTGAACAAGTGGATTGAGGGATATCTACAGAACTGTGTTTGAGAAAATTAGAGGGCACGGATAAAGTGGTTTCATCTCGAGGAACACTTTTATAACACCACTTATCAGATGTCCATTAGGATGACTCCATTCAGGGAATCGTATGGCTACAATTCCCCATCATTTGTGGATTTGGATTTTGGGGAGAACATGGCTTCCAAGGAAAAATATTGGTTGCAAGATATCCAAGACATCTTGAGAGTATTGAAGGAGAACTTGTAGGTCCCCAAAATAAGAAAAATATATATGAAAATATTAACATAACAGAGCGAAACTTTGAGGGTGGGGACTTAGTCTTTCTTAGGTTGCATCCTTATAGACAGTCTTTGCTAAAGAAGAATGGTGCAGAGAAGATGAATCCCCACTTCTATGGACTCTACAGGGTGAGAAGGATATTCATAGAGGTAGCATATGAGTTGGAGTTTCCAGAGGGTAGTAGGATCCACAATGTATTCCACATATCCTACCTCAAGAAAGAATTGGCACAATAGGTCACCACTTCAACAATTCTTCCTCCAACGGATGAGGAAGGATAGTTGGTTTGACCCCTGAGTGGATTGTTTATGTCAAGGAGAGGAGGATGAGGAGAAAATTCATTAGGGGGTACTTGGTCACATGGAGAGGCTTTCTCACTGATGATGCTACTTGGGAGGGAGAGCATATATTATAGCATGTCGACTTGGAGTTTCTTGAGGATAAGAAATCTCAGAAAGGGAGGACTATAATGTCCCCTTCCAATTGACCATAATGGGGGATGACTTGGTATCCTATATGACTCACGTATGCTATAGTCAATGAAGAAAAATGGAGTCATGGAAGTTTATTTAATGTCACTATCTAGGAGATGTTACATTCTAAAGTGACATTACATAAAAAGATAAATTATTAATTACTTAAGAATTAAATGTGACTGTTAATGTTTAAGTAAATATTAATAGAAAATAATGGTCATATTTGGTTTGGTAAAAAAGGAGAAACATCTAGAAAGATTCAAAGAAGTATAAAGGAAGGGTAGCACTTCGCCTTCTTCATTATGATTTGGTCTCTTGTTGATGTTCTTTTTGAGCCAAGTTTTTCATTAGGGTTTGGAAAAACCCTTCCATTGCAGTTTAGTTTCAGTAGTGCAATACCCAACCTAGCTAGACAAGGAGGATGATCCACATGGGATCTTAACTTCAGTTCATTTTGTCTTTGGCATAATCCTGGAGGGAGTTTGGAGGTATATTGGCTTGCACAAGGGATTTACAGAACTTTCAGGAGGAGGCCAATCATCTCCTTTGAAAGTACTGGGAGGGTTCCGAGGAAATCGTGATAGGGGTCACCCCCATGGGTTGAGTATAGGACGTCTACGAGGCCCATCTTGTTGGCCAACCTCATCCTATGAGGCCCTGCCTATTGTTAAACCTCATCTAGAAAGGATGTCTATGATTTGAAGTTAAAAAACTGTTAAAGTATGGGAGACTAGATTGTTGTGGTGGGTGTTTTAGGAGAATATCGATACCACACTAGCAAAGGTTAGACAGTCTTAGGGAAGACACATCACCTAGTGAGGATATTTTATCATCATTACTAGATTTCTTATTTTTTCTTTGTTAGAAGATATTGCAACTTCCTTGCAACCAATATATATGTTTGTTAGGAGGGTTTTTCAGATGTTTTTACAACCAATAAATATCTTTGTATTATTTTGATTTGGATTTCCATACCATAATAAGATGCCATGGTTATCTTATCTATTTCATGTGAAATGGGTTCATGTAATATGTTTGAAAATATTTCTATCTTGGTGACATATGCAAAATGTTTGTAAGACATTTCTAGTATCCTTAATGCAAAGTGTTTGATAAAATCACTCAAAGAGAAACAATAATTTGGACAACAAACATATTTTTTCTATCTATCCTAGTTTCAGACATTACAACCTCTCTCTTCTTCCATTAGATTCTATCTCAACATTTCACATGTTGACATGTTTCCCTCTGAACATCTCTTCATGAATGTAGGACCCTTGGGTATCTTCCATGGTTGTGGTTCTCATATAGGAATCAAAATTCCTTCCTATACCTCTAAATTCTGCAAGAAAATGTGCATGAAAATAAATTTATGTTAGAAAAATATATATAGATACACAATTATGGGAAAGAACGGATAATTGTTTTTAATATTTAATTCCACCAGTCATCTTATTTTGTGTTGACTGTAAATTATGCTTCCCAAATCAATTTTCTTGGTCTATAGATGGATTCTCCTCTCAAACATATTTCTAATGACTATTTTTTTTATTGATTTTTTGTTCTAAGAATAAATTTATCATAATTTGAATATTGTTGATGTACCCCTTTTGTACACTTTTCATTTTAGTGCAATTAATCCCAAACACCAAATTCTGCCACTTGTAGAAGTAAATATCTTAGGAAGGAAAGAAACTTTTGTATACAACATAGATAATAATGATGATAGGGAATTCATAACAACTCTCATGTTTCCATTATGATTCTCTAGTAAAACACTACAACGATATGGAAATGACAACTTTGTCCTTTTTCACCCCTTTTTCCAAGATTAGAATTTTTAGCTAAACTAGCTATCTCCCAAACTGTGCACTTTTGGAAAAACTTCAATAAACCAATTTTTTCTTTCTTTATGAGTATACAAAATTTCAAGTAAATAAATTTTCCATATTTTCCATCTAGGGGCCCTTTTCCTCCTTTGAAAAATGCCAAACCCCCCCCAAAAGTGGTCTTGAATAGTGGATTTTGGCCTATTTCATCATCCCCATTCTAAAACCCTTAGGATTTATTCAATTATTCATGGGTTATTTCCATGTGTTCTTTTTGTATTTTCTCCAAGAATTTCATCATAATTTGGATCTCAACCAATGATCTGGACCCAAATCTTTAAAAACTACTATTTTGCAATTTCTGACAAATGCAAGAGGAAATGGAAAGTGGCCCTCTCTAGAAATTTTGTATATCTCCTCACCGTAGACAAAGCCTATAAGTTTCATATCAAACTAAATTAATCTTCTCCATTTATGGCCAAAAAAAGAAAATGGCTCCATAATTTTTTTTTTTGAAACTATATGAATTTTTTTCCTATGTTGCATATTTGCTGATGTGGCATTTTGGGTCCACATGGAACCCTAAAGTGGTGCCATGTCACCCTCCTAGACCTCTTGACCTTCCTCCTCAACCTTTTCTCTCTCCTCTTATTTCTCTTACATTGGCCTTAAACATTAATAAAATATTAATATTTTACGAGCCCCACCTGCCCAACTGGCACACCTTTGACCCTGAATGGGACATAGGTCCCACCTTGTCTCTGAAATAATGCATGTAGAGCCCCTTCAGTGGCTGCGAGAATGGGCAGGTCCCATCTTGCACATTTACCTTAGTGTGTTTACTTGCATCCCTCCATGATCCAACGGTGGATATTTGGCGAGATCTATGGTGGAGAGGCCATGTATCATACCAAATTATTGCAAATTTTAACACACCCCTTGGGGTGCGACACTAAAAAACGCTTGTTGTGTGGTATGATCCTAATGATGTGACATGATACAAGGTCCCAATCCAAAACAACTTTTCTTCCCATACGATAGTGGTTTGTGGTATTAGATATAGCACCATGCTCATGTGGCTCCCGTATCACCCATTGGGCCTACCATGCACATTGCAAACCCTACCATTGTGGCAATCCATGTCATGCTGACATCATGGTATGGAAAATTACCCAATTTTTTCAAAATTTCATTTTTTTCCAAAAATGCATAATTTAAAAAAATTTCTAGGGTCACCATGGAACCCGAAATTAAGCTTTCTAATGGCCAATTTAGGCCTAATGCATGTCTTCTCGACCTCTGCACTTGAACTTCGAATTCTTGTGTTGAATTCCGCAACACATTTTGCTGTAGAAATTGAGGATTTTCCCAATTTATCGCAATTTCACCACGAGATGCTCTATATTGTACAAAATTAGACCAAGCCTGTACATTTAGAGATTAAAAATTGGGTATTTTAACCCCTGAACTCAAATTCACCAAAATTACAACCAATCTCCTCATGCTTTTGTTTGGAAAAAATATAACCACCATATTGCAACATTCTTTGAGATTCAACTCTACAATTTCATCTTCTTTGTGTTTAGTTTGGCCCATGTAGGATCAGTGTTGAATCTATCTCTTTGATACCATTATGTAATTCCCCCCAACTTAACCAAGGAACATTACTTTTGAAAAATACACATAAATTTGAAAAAAAATTCTGCTAATTAATTCATGTAGCTTACTAGCTATGAATTAAACACATATTTAACTAGATTATGATATCCATAATTAAATGCATCTACAACATTCTAAATGAAAATAATCCATCCAAATAATCATCTACAACAACACATAAAAACCATTCTCATAAACATGATAAAATTCACTGCTATATAACTCATAAGATAACTAAGAAAATAGATAAACACTTATCTTTTTAAAAATGTTTGTACAACCAACTACTTGGGAAGGGTGTTGCACCCAACCATAGAAATTTTGTTACAAATATCAATAGAAAGTCATCCTTGATCTGGAGCTAGGAATCCACAAGAGAAGGGTGCCTGTCATAGTCCATTCATAGCAAAAACTCTCACAACCCACTAGTATACTTCTATAGCTATCCTAAATTTCTTCCATCTCTCTTCCTATTGACCTTCCCAACCCAATGAATGTACCCCTTCACTACTCTTAGTCTATCAAGTGTCCCATTCATTTATCGGGGTCTCTTTGGCATAGGTAACTATGAATCTCTCATCCAGGAACTCAAGAGAACTTACTTCCAAGAAAAACTACTAGGAAAAACAACAACAAACAATTGTTGTTCTAGTGAAACTCACCCAGGATATCACTCTTCAGGCCTAACAACTCGGGTCTTTAATATTCATCTTTAGAATGCTCCAAAATTTTTCTAGTATTCTCCAAAATTATCCCATAATTATTGTTATATCTCCAGTGCTCTTTTTTCTTGCTCCCTGCTTGTTGTTCATGAAAAACTCAGTGTGTAAAACTACCTATCCCCCCCATTTTCCTCTATTTTTCTAAGACAAATTACTACACACTCTCCTAATTTTGATTGCACTTCATCTGCATGCTTCAAATAACAATGGGATGTGAATTCTACACCCACCCCTTGAGAGGTATTTAATGATTGGTCTCTCATACACTAAAAAAAAAATAGAAGTTATCCCCAATGATAATAAAAATCAGAAATATCAGTTTGGATTAATACCCACATATAATTTTCTCTTCAGGACCCTCTTAGACACTCCCAAACATCCCCCTCTCTTCTGGACAAATCAACCCCCATCTTTTTCCATATTCCCAACAATTGGTATAACATTATATTTATTAAAGTAAGAAAATGTAATTCACATCTTACATCGCTTGCTCATATCCATATTCATATCTACATTATGCATTAATTAAAATGGGGATGTTACATCGATAGAGAGTAGCATCGACTTTGTGAGATTAACATGTTTTACTTAGATTAACACCAGACTGAAAAGGAATAGCACATGGATTATATTCCACCATATTAAACATATTAAAATATCCATTACATATTTAGATTGAGGAATGAATAAACCATCATATAATGGTAATACTTGAAAACCCAAAAAATAATTCAAAATACCAAGATATGTCATATCAAAGGAGATAGAAATTTGTTTCTTCAATATAAGAATGAGATCAATGTTACTTCTAGTTAGGACAAGGTCATCAACATATACAACAATAATCAATATATTTATATGAGTATGGAGTACATATAAAATGTGATCAGATTCACAACGTTTGAAACCAAGATGGCGAAATAATTGGTCAGTATTAGCATAGAAATCTCTAGGACCTTTCTTCAAACCATAAAGATACTTTTGAAGTTAACAAACAAGAGTAGAATCTATCAGAAAACTATTAGAATATTCCATGAAAATTTATTTAGATAGGTTTTCATGAAGAAAGTAAATTTTCACACTCGTTTGGTGGATTTTCCATCCAAAACAAGCAGTAAGTGAAATAATCAGTCGAAAAGAATTCATATTTGCAGAAGGTGAAAATTTCTTAGTGTATTAGATTCCTTCTTGTTGAGAAAATCCTTTCACGGTTAGGAGATATTTATGATACTCAACAACACCTTCAGAGGTGAATTTTGTCTTGTAGACCCATCAACATTTTACAATGTTCTTCCGTTGAGGTTGAGGAACTAAATCCCAAGTATGATTCTTCATAAGGGAATCCATACCATTCTACATAGCCTTCTCTCATTCAGGTTGTCCTTTCGCATCTGAGTAGGAAACATGATCACAAGTTTCAAGAACATGAGTCATCCGAGAAATGTTGGCATGTTGATTCTAACTGTGAATTTGTTGGCTTGAATAAATATCACCGACATCAGGACCAACAAATGAAATCATCTTAGCAAACCATCTAGGTAGGAAGGAAAGAGGTTATCCATTGTCAATTTTTTATCGGAAGAAATAATTATTTCAATCGAAGGAGATAGAGGGCTATTTGAAACAAAAATAGATTAACTAGTCGACTTAGGAACAAAGGTTGACAGTCCATTTGAAATAGAAATAGAGTTCAAATTTCCAATAGAATGAATTAAAAATGGAATAGGATAACCATTGTTTGTTTCTATTCTACTTTATTATTTATCTACTCTGATCTTACCCTACTATCATAAGTTGACCCAGGTTGAGATTTAACAAGATTACAACAAAATCCCTCTAGAACTATCGGCCTCCCTGGTAAAATAGAAGGCAATACAACACACAGGGTGTACTGTGCAGTCTCACCCTATGTGTTGCATTGCCTTCTATTTTACCAGGGAGGATGATAGTTCTAGAGGGATTTTGTTGTAATCTTGTTAAATATCAACCAGGGTCAACCTATGAGTTCTGTGCAGTCTCACCCTAGATAGCTCTATGGGTGGTTGCAATAATAAGATTCTTGTAACCTAGAAATGAGTGGAGATCTGTGGTTGTACCTTATGATATTTATTTATTTAGTCTACCCTCTTGATTAAAACAATCATTCTTATTCATGCATGTGGATTATCATATCTAACTAGTTCCTTCATTCATTCATCTAACAATTAATTCGTAACAACAATGAATATGCATACATTCAATCACATAACACAAGATTTACCATGGTTCACCCCCTCCTGGGATACGTCCACAAAGATCTAGCTCTCAAACTCTTTATTATATCTCATCAATATGTCATATCGCGCGGGTTTACAGTCTCAGATCTTACAATATCAACAGGCTTCTTGATCCCTATGAGGGTGAGTATATCAAACGAAGCTCCTCAACCTGTGATCTAACCCTCGAGATCGAGTTTCTTAATTCTTCTCTAGCTCAACAACTTACGAAATGTTGCAGTTCTTACAAACCTTACAACTTCCAGACTCTCTCTACCTCCTAGGTACTACTGATCTCTTTCTATATCTATCCAAATTAGGTCCTCTTGTCCTCTTTCTTAGACCTCCTAAGTATTAATTATATCTATATTTGACTCATCATCCATTACAATATATTTTAATAACCCTAAACCTAACATAGTTAGGTCTCCCTTGCATACGCGCCTCACAGACTTCCCTCGCACATGATACTTTTACTTCCAACTGTCCTTTCTTCCCTTCATGATTCTTTCCCCAAAAATAGCCTTTTCCCCAGAATGGGTCTGTGTCCAATAGGCCCCCAACACTGACATGTGGCTCACCCCGAGCCACCTATGTTTTTCATGCTTCTTCAACAACTCCTGCTAGAGAATGGAACTTGTCTGCGAGTTCCCTTCCTCATGTTTGAGCCTTCATAGTGTTTTCTTTGAGAACATATAACACTTGCGCTATGATCGCCTACCCGATCATTCCTGCACATTATGCATGTGTTTTCATCATGTTCTTCTTTTCGTCTTATTCTTTCCCAATGACCTCCATTGCTATCTCTTGGAGAGGTTCCATTTGAGCTTGACGTTCCTTGCTCTGCATCTGTGTAGCTACTATCTCTGCTTGCATCTTCTTCATGTCTTGCATTCATTTTAGGCACTCTATGATCTTCATCATTTCCTGCCTCTATTTGAGGTCTTGGATGGTTGCACTTATCTTTTCCTCTTCTTTGTCCCAGTGCTGGACTTGTTGATATTGTTCTAGCTTTATCCATAGTTGTGTTGCCCTATCAAACAAGTCGACAACTATGCTGACCTGTCGTTCCATTTCATCCATATGTCTGGCTACTTCTTGTCGCCTTTGTTCCTTCACCTCCGGGGGGAGTGGTAGGAATGAGTTGTTCCCAGAGGTTATCAATCTCCTACTTCTATTGATTGATTATTTGTACAAGCTGATCAATTTTCTGCGTTGTCATGGGCTCTACTATTTGTGCGCTTTTTGGAATTCTATCATAGGCTGCAACCACTACTTGTTGGAGCCTATCCATGTGATCTTTCTCTTCTTTGGTATTGAGCTTGACTTGTTCAAGCACCAACTCCAACTTCTCTTTTTTGTCCTTTGTGTGCTACAATTCTGTTGTGTCTGTTCGTGCACATGACTGCACCTCCTGCGCGATACTGACTTGTAGTATGTATAGTGCCTTGTTTGGTATCCTCTCCATTGCCAATTGTATCTGTGCCAGATATTTCAAGGGTTCCTGAGCTACAATATCATCTATGCACAACATGTTGGGTGTAATGTGGAAGGTCAAGCTCGCATGTGTTATCGTCTGGATCTTCTCATGTTCACTCGGTGCAGCCTTGGCTCCTACTTATGATTTTGTGGGGAATGACCTTGCTCCTCTTTCTTCCCTCTACGCTTCTCTGATATTCTCTAGGAACTGCCTTATGTCGACCAGATCATTTTGAATTTGGTCCCTTTGGGGTTGGGCGTCTTCAAACTCCTCAACTGCCCAATCTTGGACTCTTTTGGCCACGAGGTTTGCGTTGTCCTCAATGATTGTATATTCTAGCGACGACTTGTGCACCTTGGAATTTTTGTACACACCCCTAGTGTGTATGATCATCCTCTTGGTCTGGCCTTGTGCATGTGTCGTAGCAGTCGATGGGGTTCCTTGTGATATTGCAACCCATTTTTCCATCTCTTTCAGTCCCTGGGTGGTGTCATTTTTCCCGGCCTGAGTACCTTTCTTTGGCACACCCCCTTTCTTTTGTTGTGCTGACTTCTAGCTTGGATTTGGCTTCTTAGGTGAAACTTTATCCCCGACAAGTGTTTGAAATTTCCTTGCATCAACCTCCTTACCTGTGGGAATATCTTGAGTGAGAACTAGAACTCTCCAGTCATCTTTCCAATCCATGATTTCCATCTCTATGTCTTCTTCCTTAACACAATATTGCAATTGTCACCATTCCTTCTCGTGATCTCTTTGCGCTTGGATCCATATGGTGTGCCTGGTCACTTTGAAGGTGGTGATGTTCTGGTGTTGGCAATGCTTTCTCCAAGTGTTGGCAATGCTTTATTGGAGTTTGTTTTAATACCCCGTGAACATGCTTGCATTTGTGCTTCTGAATTTGGGGTCCAAAGTGCTCCCCAACGATGTGTACCGTGATGTGTGAAAACAATTGGTTCACTCACAAAAGTATGTGTATTGGGGCTCCCTCCATCCAATCAAGGTGATGAAGTTGAGTAGCCAAGAGTAACGAAACTCTGTCCCCGGGTCCTACATGTCTCTGTAGTCCTCAAGGAACATGTTTAATAAGTATGGGGCCCAACTGAGCGTAGTTCCCTTTGTGCATTGTGTTGCAGCCACGAAGACCCTGATAGGGACTTCCTCCTTGCGACACTTTTTGAGAAACTTGCAAGCCATGAGTTTGGTGGCCATCCTTGTTGTTGCATCACCAATGTGCTTGATGATGATTCCACATGACTCTCTCTATGTGCCATATCTATTTTTCATCTCCTCTGCCAACTCCTTCTCCTTTGTCTTGTCATCGAGGTACTGCGTGAGATTCTAAACTTGAGATGGAAGAACTGTAATATAAGAAATGAGCTTGACATCTATAGAGAAATGTTCTTCCACCCATAGGTACCCTACATGGGTGACTTCCATCAATTTCTTAACTCAATTTTTTACGTCACAACCCCTTCCAAAATGCGGGATATCCAACAGGTTTAGAATTCTAGTGTTGGCCATTCCAGATTCCCACTGTTTTGGTTATAAAATTGGATCAAAGAAGGGTCCTATACCCACACTGTCAAGGTAGACCTTCCTTGCAAATTCAGGGAACTTATCCATGTTGGCCACATCATGTTCCGAGTAGTGTAGTTTTTCCACCCATCCTAGAAGGTTAGGTGTGGAATGCACCCCCTCTGGAATCCGCGACAGGACTATCGTTGTTGCAACTTGTCTGCACAATGATATTTCTATGGGATATTTTCCCTTTCACTGTGGTGGATGGATCGAGGTTCCAGCCTCAATTGTTTTGTTATCAACATATGCCTCTAGTTAGTCGGTAACATCTTCTACTAGCACCTCCTACTATTGCTCTGAATCTGCTGTGTGGCCATCCTGGCATGACCACTTCTATCTAGTTTGGGGATGTCCCATTTACCCTCTGGGCCTCTTCAAAATTTTTAGGGTGTGAAGGATTGCTTACATCCTTGGCTTGCTATCCCTGTCCCATTTCTGACATATCAATGTCCATGCCAACCGCTGTTGTTGGCTGGGTTTCCTCCACCACGGGTGTGGGGCTCACTAGTTCCACATTGGGTGAGAGAATCTTGTCCAAGTTGACAAATGTGAAAGTTTGTATGGGTTCATGTTCTATTCCCTGTGGCTGTTGTGGTGCTCTATGATGGCTTCGAGGTTTTCTGCAGGTCTAGATCGACACACCTAGCTTGGGTGGTTCCATGTTGGTTAAGGTTTATTTCTTCCAATCTAGTTCGCTCTGTATCTCTTGCTAACTTGATCTCTACTCCGTATACTCTCTAATTCTGTGATTTCATAATTTCACAATAACCATTATGTTACCCACATGCCTTCCTTATATAACAAGTGTCGTGAAGCTTCTTGGAGAAGCTAGTCGAGTTGTGGTTTAAATGAATTGGTGCTTCATGCACACATGACATTCAATTTCCTTGACGCCTTCAGTTGGTTAGATTAATGAAAAGTCACTTCAAACGTACTTGAAATTCAAATTGATAGACACCTTCAGTTGGTGCCTTTTTGATGTAACCTCCATTTTTCCAGTTTCCAGGTGCACGGTAGGTTGTTTAGCCAGTCCGTGTGGACATTTTTTTTTTCACACTAACTCTATTTTAGCTGTACACTATCTTCTAGTGTCTAGTGCAGGAGCCCCCATGTTTTTGTGTGTAGTCCTCTTTTGTCTGGTGTAGTCTCTCTTTTTTTTTTAAGTGTTAGGAGGTCGAATTTCCCTATACAGTTTCAGTCGACTCCCATTGATCATCCCTTGAGTTATGTTCCTCCCAAATCCTTCAAATGTACAAATCCCCCATCTGTGAAAGTATTTACTTCATATGGTCCCAACTAATGCATTATGAATTTTCCTGGGTGCTGAAGAGATTTATTGTCATACACCAATACTAGGTCTCCCTCCTTGAAAATTTTCCTTTTAATATGTCTATCATTCCAAGATTTTTCCCTTGCTTTCTGTACCTCTTGGTGAAACCATGCTAGAAACCTATATTCTTCCATGAGCATCAACTGACTTAGTATTTTTTGTACTACGCCTCGCTCTGTCCTGTTAGTAATTGTTGCTACATGTAGACTAGGTACCAAAAATTCTAATGGCACCACTGCTTCTTGTCCATACACCAATCTAAATGGTGTCTTCCCTGTACATGTAGTCTTGTATGCTCATAGTATTGTTGGTATCTTCAAGTCCCAATCATCCATTTTGACATTGCAGATCTTTGTTAGTGCATTCTCTAGGATTTTATTAAAGGCTTCCACTATTCCATTTGCTTGAGGATGATATGGTGTACTCTTTTGATGATACACTTCAAACTCCTCAGTCACATCCTTAATAGTGTTGTTAATGAAGTGAGTGCCTTGGTCACTCATCAAAATCCTTGGGCATCAAAATCTAGTGATCACTTTCTCAAACAAGAAGTGTGTTGATGTCTCTGCACTGTAATCTTTTACTAGTGTTGCTTCTGCCCATCTTGTTAAGTACTATGTTGTAGTAATAATATACCTTGCTCTTGACCTCTTTGTTGGTGGGTTAATTGGTCCCACAAAGTCTATTTTCCATTTGTCGAATACCTTAAAGGTTACCTTTTTCCTTAGGGGCATCTCATACCATCTATTAGGTTTACCAACCCTATGACATACATCACATCTATGACAATAGTCCTTTGAATATATGTGAACAGTTGGCCACCATAGTTTTGCGCGCAATACCTTCTGCACGATAGTTTTTCTTTCATAATGTCCTCCTTCTATTCCCTCATGGTCCTCTTCTAAAATCCTAGGTATTTAATGTTCTAGTACACATATTCTCAAGATGTTGTCTGCACCCATCTTGTATAAGTGTCCTACAATCAATTGATAGTTTGTATCTCTGACTACTAATTTTTTCTTCTGCACAGTGTTGAATTCTTATGGTGCAGTCCCTGTACTCAAGTATTGAATGATGTCAGAAAAATATTCATTAGCTACTTGGACTGAAAATAATTGTGCATTAGGGAAGTTGTCCTCATGATTCATAGGTTCTTCTCCATTGGTGATCCTTGACAGGTGATCAAGACCTGCATTCAACTTCCCTGGTTTGACTATCACTTCAAAGTCAAATTCTTGGAACAACAGTAACCATCTAAAAATTATCCCCCTCAACACTAGCTTGTTGACTAGGTATTTGAAATATGAATGATCTGTAAACATCTTGAAATGTTTTCCCATTAATTAATGTCTGAATTTCTGAAGTGCATAGGCCATAGCTAGGCCTTCTCTTTCCATGGTATTGTAATTCTGCTCTGACTCTGATAATTTTCTGCTAGCAAATGCTATAGGAGGGTCCAATTCCCCTGTTCCTAGCTGCACCAAAATAGATCCAAGTGCTATAGCTCTACATGCACATGAAATGTATTTTCCCAATCCGGGGATACTAGTATTGGTGTGGTTACCATCTTCTCTTTTAGAGTGTCCAATCCTCGCTGACAATCCGCATTCCACTGAAACTCACTATCTTTTCTCAATAGTTTATCCTATGGTGAAGTGATCTTCACATACCGTTTTATGAATTTTCTATAGTATCCTATGTGTCCCAATGTTTCTTTTAAATGACGTACTAATTTTGGTGGTGGTAGATTAACAATTACTGCAATCTTGGCAGGATCTACTAGAAAGCCTTGTTTGGACACTATATGGCCCAATAGTATCCCAAAAGGTGCTCCAAAGATGAAATTATTGATGTTTATCGATATTTGAAACTGACTTCATATTTCTAACATCATCCTCAATAAATCTATATGGTATTTCAATAAATTGTAGACTCTCCAATCTTCCAGATATACTTCTAGAAACTAGTGGATGAATTCTTTGAATGCATCTATGAGTACTCTGGAAAATATTGTTGGTGCATTCTTCGGTCCAAAAGGCATGAATTTGTACTAGTAGGATCCCCATTCTTTGTAAAAAGTGGTCTTGTGCCTATCTTCTGGGGCTATCTTGATCAGATGGTAGCCCGAGAATCTATCGGTGAATGAGTAAGCTTCCTGGCCTCCTACATTCTCCAACACCTCATCTGTGAAAGGGGTAGGGAAAGGGTCATGTAGGAAATCATCATTCATCTTCCTCAGGTTGACACATATCCTTATGCCTCCCTTATTATTATACTAAAATACCATAGGGATTACCCATTTAGATTCCTCCACTGGTTCTATGATTCCAGCCTCCAACATCCTGCCAATTTTTGCATCCACTTTTTTCTTATATATTGGGTTTAGTCTATAGGGTCTTTGTCTGACCGGTATTACCTTAGGTCTAAGAGGTATCTTCATTTCACATATCTCTTCAGATATTCCTTTCATTTCTGTGAACGTTGTTGGGAATAGGTCGTTGTACTCGTGCATTAACTCTATTATGCTTTCTACTGTTTTCTCATCCCAGTAGTCTCAAATGCTGCCCATTTTGGGATTCTTAGTTGTCCCAATGTTGACTTTCTTCACCTTGATCGACACTAAAAATACTTCCGATTCCATAGGTGGACTAAAAATACTTCCGATTCCATAGGTGGACCTTACACCTCTCTTTCATATTCAACTTCTTCTACCTGAATGTTTCCTAGGTCATCTTCATCTGGTGCTTCTTCTTGCAGATGGTAGCATGACAATAGCTCTTTTATTGTTTGTCTGTTCTGTTGTTGATCTTCTATCATAAGTTCAACTTCTGGTTGTTTAATGAATATAACCCCTCTGATTTGTTTGAGTGATGAGTCTATGTTGGTTTTATCATGTTCAAATGAGAAAGTGACTGTAAAATTCTGATGTAATACTGCTCAATCCATAGTTCCTCTGTGCAATTCCTGGTCTATATAACAGTTTCTTGGAATCCCTTCTAATGTGTGAATAAAGTGATGAGGCCATTCCTATGGTGGTGTCATTATCCATAGTGTTATGCACTTCTCCAAGTGTTCTACTGGTCTCCCATGTCCATCATATCTCTGTAGTTGGTTGCTTCCCTGTTTGCGCCAAATCAGATGCACAGTAACTGCTTACACTGGTACTAGTCCTTGATTGTCTCTTTGTGCACATCCCACCATATTGCATGTGTTTCCTTGAGTGATATACCTAGAGATAGGAGCCTATGATTTTCTAACACTTCATATTTGTATCTGGTTAAGAACGCTTCTAAGTCAGTCACCCCATGGATTCTAGGAGGTTCTATTATATCTGTACCTACCCATCTTACTACATGGTCTATTCTTGCACATCTTCTTATGGAGACTTTGTGTAACATCTCTTGCCAATTCTCCAACCCTGTATTTGAGTCTGATGCGCATGACATGATACTTATACAAATGAGTACTCCATTTGTAGTTGTATTCACATAATCTTCTTCTTGTGTAATGGTTCTGTACAACTGGTTAATTTCCTCTAGATCTAAACAAGTGGGTTCTACAAACCTTTCCCCTTCTAATGGATCTAATCACACAATGACTATGTATTATCCTAACTCAGATGTCATTTTTCTTGTATTTAAGTTGATTATGGCCTGGTTTTCAAAGGCCCAATCCAAGACAAGAAATGTCAGACAAGGTGTTGTGCCATTCACTATCTCTATCACTTTGAAATCTGCTTTAGTGCACATTCCATCCAGATCTACTGTCACCCACTTTATCCTTCCAATTGGTAGAACTTTGTGTTGATTTGCTAGTTTTAACTGAACAGGTGAATATCCTAATGTGGGCTCTCCCATACATTTCCATTTCTTCTTGGGTAACACATTACTTCATATCCTAAATCAAGTATAATATCTCCCATGTTGAAATATCCAATGTTGTCGTTTAGTCTGAATCCTCTACTTGTTCTCCTCTGTGTATGTAGATGATTAAAAAAAATTTGTTCTAGATTTCCCTCTACCTCTGTACTACATATTTCTAACATATTTTGTAACACTTTAACAAATGATGGATCATTTAGTAGTTTAACACAAGATTACAGAAAATCATTAATCGTACTTACTTTTCCTAGGGGTTGTTCTTCATTAGTGTCATCCAACTATGGAGGCATCTCGTACGTTGGTACTTCCTGAGTATGATGCATAGTTGATGTGGATGCAATGTATGGCTTCAAGAATTCTTGTATGGCCTTCTTGAATATATCCTTTTCATTCTGCGCATCAAACTACTTTTGTGGTTTGACATTCTTGTTCACCCATTGGTGTTGTGTTGGATCTTGTGTTGCTGCATCGTTTCCTGTCTTAGCTCCTCCATGAATAACTATGTTGATATTTATTTTATCATCCATTTCTTCCACCGAAATCCACTGAACACTCTGATTGTTCTGATTTCTCTTTTCTTGGATCTTCCCCAGTAGTGTGGGACAATATTATGTTTCATGATGTGATGCGCGACAATACATGCATGTCGCAGTTGGAAGTGGACATTATCTTTCATAATGTCCTGGTTGTTGACAGTTGTGGAATACAACTATTCATATGCCTCTTCCAAAGCCTGCTCATCCTCTTCCTCCACCTATGAAGCTAGCTCGATCTCCTCGCGGTGTTTTGTACTGGGGTGCCTTGTTATATTGCATGGGATTGTAGTGTGGTTGTGTGGTATTTTACTGTGGTTGCACAATGTTATATTGCTGCTACACAATGTTATATGGGGCTGGTACTTGGTTAAATTGTGGTGCATATTTTCTGGTCATTATTTCTTCCTGCACCTGTAAGCATCTAATGTTGTTTCCCTCATCAGGTCCATGGTCCTGTAATCTTTTTCATTATGGCCTACTAAATTGCAAAAATTCCAATATGAACTCTTAGGTATTGTCTCATATTTATGCATCATTGGACAACGATATGGATCAAGCCCCTGTTTCTTATAGATCTCACACAATAGTCCTCCTGTTGACAAAGGGTTTGGAAGTCCTGTTTCCATGTACTGTGTGAATGTTGGGCATTCATTCTTATGGTGTCCTTCTGTCCTACATGTGGTACACCAAATGACTTCTCTTGTGGCCTTACCCCGTTTTTGGTTTTGTTGAAATGTTAAGTTCTTCAGATCCTCCTTCAAATCCTCTATGGATGGATCTATTTTCTTATATTGGTTCTCTTCCAGTTGTAGGGATTCCTTCATAACCTCTTCCTAGGTCTGAAACTTCTGTTGTCGCAAGGGGTATTTCAAGTGTGGGAGTAGTGAATTGACAAACATATGCCTATGCTGCATATCTGTTATGACATACTTTATATTTCTCTTCAATCGTTTGAATATCTGGTCAATCTCCCACACAAATTCTCCTGGTTTTTGTCTAATCTCTATCATCTCATTCATGTATTGATCCTCTGAGCTAGGATTCTGGAATTCATTTATGAATATATTTTTGATATCCCCAATCATTTTGGTTGTCCATGGTGGATTGTTTGTAGCTAAGCTCATGTACCAATCTAGTGCGTGATCTATTAGTGTGATGGATAAATGCGCAATTTTAGTGTCCTCGTCTGTGATCTGTTTTTCTTCCCAAATCTTTTCACAAATGAACAAGTTCTTCTCAGATTCTTCACAAATGAACATGGTGGGATCATGTCTTGCCATCCTGAATGTTGAAATACTACCTCCACGCGGTGTATATACTTGACTATTGCTTCTTGAACTGGCTCCCCCAATTGTTGTTCCCTTTGTATATGTACTTCTTGTTGTCTTCCTTATCCCAAAATTCGGTTGTCTAAATGGTGGTGTTCTTATTGGTGTATTAGTTGCAAATGGGTTTATGGGTTTCACACTGACATTGAAATGGATAAGAGTGTTTCCTTTTGTTCCTAGTCTTAGACCTCTCATCCTCCTTTCATAATCTGCTCCATAGCCCGGAGATCCTCTACCTCTTCTTCATCACTTGCCAAGCCCTCCCTCACGACTATGGATCTCTTCCTGTTGTTCATCTTATATTGGTAGGGTACTCCACTGCACGTTATTCCATCTATTTCCATGATCTGATTTATCTGATATTCCTCCATAATGATTGGGTCCAAGGAATCCTTCTTTCCTTTATCCATTTCTCCCTCCATTTCTCCTTCTCATGTCAGTGCTTTCCCCCTTCCCCCATGCACACAGAGAAGTTTAGCAGTTTGAGGCCATTGTGATTACACCTTTGTTAAATAGTAAAATATTAATGGAAGTATATAGTGATCTTATATACCTAACTTGAGGTTCCTCCAAGAAATCCTACTCTGATGCACTGTAAGACTTCACCGTATCTACTACAAATTCTATGACAAATCCTGCAACAATGTTGTTTAACCAGAGATCTATTGCATGCATAAATTTATTGTCAAATTGTTGTAACTGCGTGATGTTTACAGGATTCCACTCTAGTTTTCTGATCCAATTTGTAGGATGGTTGTCTTTCAACCTTAATATCCACTCCTGCAACACATGCGGGAAATCACAGAAAAATACTTCATGCAAGTCACTGAATACGTACTTGTCTAGATATTTGCGCGGTGTTAACTTCGAGTCTTTGTTATCTTTCTGTGTAAACTACAACTCCTTTTTTTTCAACCATCTCTCTATATCTTCATTCATTGGGTTCCACGGTCTCAACATCCCCTTTTAGATTCTCATTCACTTAACGTCTTGTCATCAGATCTGACATTCTTTCGACACTTCTTCAATAGATCTCATTCACTCAGTCCCATCCTGTTCCAACAAAAAATCAAACCATTTGTTGGTTTCTATTCTACTTTATCATTTATTTACCATGATCTTACCCTACTGTCATAAGTTGACCCAGGTTCATATTTAACAATCTTCCAACAAAATCCCTCTAGAAGTATCTCCCCCCCTGGTAAACTAGAAGGAAACGCAACACACATGGTGTACTGCGCAGTCTCACTCAAGATAGCTCTATGGGTGGCTAAAATAATCATATGCTTGCAGCCTACGAATGAGTGGAGATATGTGGTTGTACCTTATGATCTTTATTTATTTAGTCTACCCTCTTGATTAAAACAATCATTCTTATTCATGCATGTGGAGTATCAGATCTAACTAATTCATTCATTCATTCATCTAACAATTAATCTGTAACAACAATGGATATGCATAGATTCAATCACATAAAACAATATTTATCGTGGTTCACCCCCTACTGGGATACGTCCATAAAGATCTGCCTCTCAAGCTCTTTATTATATCTCAACAATATGTCGTGACACACGCGTTTACAATCTTGTATCTTACAATCTCAATAGGATTCCTGATCCCTGTGAGGCTGACTAGATTGCACCAAGCTCCTCATCTTGTGATCTAACCCTCAGTATCAAGTTGATTAATTATTATCTACCTCACCATCTTATGAAAAGTTGTAGTTCTTACAAACCTTACAACTTCCAGACTCTCTCTACCTCCTAGCTACTACTGATCTCTTTCTGTATCTATCCAACTTATGTCCTCTTGTCCTCTTTCTTAGACCTCCTAAGTACTACTTATATCTATCCTTGGCTCATCATCCATTACAATATATTGCAAAAAGACTAACCCTAACGTAGTTAGGTCTCCGTTGCATGTGTGCCTCGCATGCTTCCCTCGCATGTGTTTCTTTTCCTTCCATCTGTCCTTTCTTCCCTTCGTGCTTCTCTCCCCAAAAATAGACTTTTCCCCAGAATGGGTCTGCATACAACAACCATTTTAATAAAAAAACATGAAAGGGACCATATTGTAGCAAACTAGAGGAAGCATTCAATATGATGAGTTGTTAAAAATGATTTGTGTGATGGTTGTTGTACCTATTGTGAAGGAGGGGAAGAGAATGGAAGTTTCCCTTGGTCAACGTTTGGAGAAGGTTGTAGAAGCTCATGTGGATGATATGTGGGAAATATTTCAAGAAGAGAATGAAATGAATGAGAAAGCTAATAGGTAATGTTTGCAACAATTAATGTAATTATTAAATTCAATCAATAAATACTTACCAACCACATTGAAACATGTTTTGAAAAAAGAAATTGGCTCTTTAGGCCCTATTGTGGCATGCATAGTTACTCCAACTCTGGAGAAAACTATTTCAATTGCAATTAATAATTCCTTCCAGGTTTATTGCTTACCATTGTCCATCCTAGTCTAATGAATATAAGGCATGAATATTATGCAATTATCTTTTCCTCTTATGATTTTGTAGGTGTTAAAGTGCTTATACTCATTACTTAGTCTCATTGTAAACCTAAAAAAATTTCTCCCTTTCATCTTTGTTTTCTTCTTTGGAATGGTATTTAACAATGGTTCTATTTACATCACACTTTAATACATCTTCCATTAACAAATTTTGTAGAAAGGAATAAGTGACAAGGAATTAGATGAGTTGTGACAAAGTTGGATTCTTTTATATCAAGGAAAATTCAAACACTAAATTCCAATCCTCTAGAAAGCAAGTGATTTAGGTCAGTCAAAGTTGGGTTTATCACACACGTGGGATGATAAATAAATGGATTAAAATTTTATAGACATAAATGAGACACTAAAAATGGGTTCTATAAAATTACCTACAAGCCTACGACCCAAACAATTTGTTCTCAACTTTTGGAAGTTGTTTTTGTGTTTTCTTTCCGTTCGTCATTGAGAGTATCAATTCGCTAACATAATACATTGGGGTCTCAATTTTAGAATTTAATTATCCTATCCATTGATAAATCCTACAAGGTAATTTTTGACAAAGTATATTATATATTTCAAAAAGGAATGGAAGAACACAAAACTGCTACCCAACAACAATTTGCAACTACCCATACAATGCTTGCATCAACATTGCAGGTATGTGTATAATCCAATTTGTTTTTGTTTATGGGAGCTTGGTCAATTTATTCTTCTACCTATTTTTAATATTTCGGGGAAGAGTATTCGAATGATATGGGTCCACATAAAACTTTTATACTTGGATGAAATATTTGTGACTTTTTTATAAGTGCACGTCAATGAAATTGCATAGTATTTATCCCTTGTTTTTGCCAAAGATTATGTTCCACCTTTGTTGTTTAGAGTGCCAATCTGTGAAGAGTTGTAACTTGTTTTTTATTCTTGTCTAGTTTCAAATATAACATTATATGTGTGTTGGTTAGCTTATGTAGCAACCACAATATGTCTATGCAATTTCCAAGTTAAAACTTCACTTCTTGCGATAATTATTTTACTTTGTCACATGTATGTCCACCTCATTATTTTCTCAATGAGGAACAATGAAATATTGTCATTTCTAGGGAATTTATAGGAACTATAGTGGGATATTTCAATGTTGATTGTATGTTTACACAAAATATCTAGAATTTGTTCTTAAAGAACATTCACATACTGTGTAACACCTCACTATATTTCCAAGTTTAATTAATGCTTAATGTAGATATAATATGTGGCTATGGCCAAATAATGTAATATGTGAATTGTATTTATGAATGTTAATAATAAAATGTGATGCCATATGCTAAGAGGACATGGAAAAAGATGGGGCTGAATTATTCCACAAGAGAGGGGAGGGTATAAGAGAATTCCTAATAAGGGTCCAGGGGGGAATTACCCATGTCTATTAATTCAACCTAATTTCCTAAATTTGTTATTGGTATATGAACCTTCTAATTTATGATTGAGTGTTCTCAAATCCAATCAAATACATGTATGAGGGTGGGTGTCAGAAGTCGCATCCCATAGTTATTGGGAACATGGTGGCAGAACACAATCAACTTAGGGAAGTGTGTGAGTTAAGAAAGGAAATCCAAAGGGAGGAAATTTGTATGGGTTGTGAAAACAATTCTAGTCTGTCAAATTTTTCTGCATGAGAAGGAAGTATAGAGTAGGAAAGAGAGTTTGGAGTTGGAACATGCATGGAGGGAAAATTCTACATAATTCTAGAGAATTTTTGGAGCATTTTGGAGATGAATATTGAAGAGACAAGATTTTATTCCTGAAGAGTGAACTCATGTGTGAGTTGCATTATAACAACAAGTGTTTGTTTCTTTTTTCTAGTAGTTTTTCCTAGTAGCAAATTCCCTTGAGTTCCCAGCTGAGAGATTCCTCGCTACATTCTTTAGAGAGATCCTGATAAACGAATGGGATACCCAAGGGATTAACAACAGTGAAGGGATACATTCCTTATTTTGGGTAGGTCAAGAGGAAGAGATTTGGTGGAAAATTGGGATAAATGTAAGAGAATATAAATGGGCTGTGGGATTTATGAGCTGTTAGTGGACAATGAGAGACCACCCTCTTTTGTTTATTACTAGCCTCTGCTCAGGATGGTGATTTTTTGTTCAGATTTGGAACAAAAAATCTATGGTTGGGTGGAATGTTCATCCCAAGAAAATGGTTTCAAAACTATTTATAAAAGATAAGTGTTCAATCATTTTGTTGTTTGTATTATGAGTTTATTTGTTATGTATTAACTCTGTGTATCAAATTGATTTATATGCTACTGAAATTGAGTTTAATAGTTGCATTTCATGTTGTTTTAGCATGTTGTAGATGCATCTAATTTATGGTAACATTCAACAATTAAATCTGTATGTAATTTGTAGTTGTAACCTACATGAAATTATATAGTTAGCATAAATTATCCTTTGTAAGAGTATTCCACATCGTAATTTTCCTCAGCTAGGTTGGGGGATGTTACATTATGGTATCAGGGAATTTGATTCAAACACCAGGATTGTATGGGCTTGAACCAGTGTGAGTTTGAAAAATTTGTTGTTGCATATTTTGTCTATGATAAATTTGGGGAAAAATAAAGAAAAATAGAGTGAAATACCCAAATTTGTGAGAAAAATATAAGTTTAAATGACTCATGATTGTCTAAGAGAGGTTCAATGGACTTTATCTACATATTTGTAGAGTTAAATTTGACTTGGAAGGTTGAAATTCAAGTTTTAATGGTCGTTGTAGTGGTGAACAGAGTTCACTGAATCAACGATCGAGATCGCTTTTGATCTCGATATCGACAACTAATATTCATCATGATAAATTTTAAAATTCATAAGGTTGCATCCATTTGAAAGGTTGAGTAAATAGACAACACAAATTAGTTTTTGGTGTTTGGGAAATAGATCAGATCTATGTTCTCTATTCATTTTGGCCTCTGGGAGGTTTGGGCCAATCAATGACTAGGATTCAATTCATAGGTTTTCATAATGAAGTACATCGATGGTACAAATTCATCGAGGATTTGGATGAAATTTTCTAAGTGCTATATTGGACAAAGGGAATCGCCAGTAGGTGAATGATCATGTGTCAGTTGGATTTGACAAAGTGCTTTCGGTCACTAATGGATATCTTCGATCACCGATTGGTTGATGATTAGGTGTTAACCGAATTCAACAATTTTTTTTTATTAGCCAATGTAAATCACCTATTTTCGATGGGCCGATGGGTCAATGGTTAGGCATCGATCGAATAGGGAAAGTGTTCTGATTGTCGAAGAGGAATGGTTGATGGTCGATGGAGAAAAGAGGGTGATGATTTGTCATTCCATGTCAGCCAATTTGACACCTCAGAATGATGTGTCATGCCACATCATCATCCATGTGTCATGCCACATCAAGAGTTTCCACAATAACACATAAGTTGTCAATGGTCAGTAGTCGGGTTGGTTAGTTTAACAAGGTGTTACAAGTGGTTGTGAAGAGAAATGATCAATGGTTGATGGGTCGATGGTCAGGAATCATTCGAACTAATGAGAAGTTTAAGTCACCAATAAAATTTTCCAATGGTCGATGACTGATGGTCGGATCGACTGGTATTGCATTGTGTTGTGAATCGGTTATCAAGGGATTGGGATGATGACCGACGATCGAGTCAATGGGTTGGCAAAAGTATTGTGCACATCTAAAGGAAAGTGTTGATCAAACGATCGTTGATGGCGTGTGGATCAACGATTCATATTTCACCTGATTTGAGATAAATGGCTCATATTTAAAGGTTTATTATAACAATAACGCAGTGAATTTTATACAAACGTTTATGCCATTTTCATATTTTTGAAGGTCGTTAACTTACAAGGAAATTTTGAGAGCCTAAAAAACGTTTTGAGGAGTTCTAATTTTTTACACTGTGAGTGTTGTAGGTGCCACATATAGTCTCTATGACTTAAATAAAAGAGATCGAGGAGATATTTCCAATGAGCTAATTTGTTTGCAAAATATAGCTCGTATGAGAAAGTTACAACCGAAATAGTAAGAGTAAAATTTTGGCACTAGTTTACTTCTAGAGGGCATAACTCCATGATCAAAAGTTTGTTTTGGGATTATGATAAGTATATGGAAATATTATGAAACATAGAAGACAACCATCGAGCCATATTTGGAATCTGGTCAAGTAAAAATGTGCAGAAAGAGAAGGAAGACACATGTAGCATACATGGGTAAATTGGGTAAAACAACCTAAACTTCTTTGGACCATAGCTTTCAACTTGGAGACCGGATTTGAGAAAAAAAAGTTTTTGGAAAGTTATTGAAGAGGAGAAGAGAAATTTCCTCCCATAATTTTTATTTGGGAAATAAAAGTTTCCATAAATTAGTAAAGAGATTTATGTAGCAGTAAATGAGTGGAAAATTGTAGCATCTGGATGTTGTAACTGTTTTCTCAGAACTCATATTGGGACATGAGTACATTCATTGGAAAGTTGTTCCAAAGAGGAATGCATATAAGGAATCATAGTTTGAATTGGTGCATTGTTTCCTTCATAAATTAATGTTGAATCAACCTATATTCTAACTGATTGAAATGTTTTATAGTACACATGTTCTAACAATAATTATTACATGCACGTTTCTTTCAGAATTAGAGGTACATGAAAGTAACTTTGGTTCTTATATGAGGACTAGAGTTATAGATGATGCCCGAGGATCCTACGACCATGAGGAAGAGATCATAGGTCTTCATGTCAACATGGGAAATCCTAATACAGAGTCCAATGGAATAAGAGGCGGGCATGAGCCTGTAACTATGAGAAGCCTGCATATGGAAGTGCAGAGCTACAGGGATGATAATGAAAGGATTATGAAGGATTAGGAAGAGATACTTCAAATTTTGAATATGTTACATAATCAAGTTAACAAAGACTCTAGCATTGAGGAAGAAACTATTTCTAGACAAGTTTCTACATCTAGATCCAATAACAAAAGGGATAATCATGGAAATGATAAGCAATCAAGAAGCATGAGAATACACCATCATTCTCCAAAGAAGTCCACTAGAATAATTGATGCAAGTTTAGGGTGAGGGAGAAACCCATGTGTCTCTCATGTCCAAGAAAAAGGAAAAGGCCCAAGGAAGACATATTTCAAGGTGAAATTAGGAAAATCAAGACACCAATTTCCAATGGTGAGCATAAGAAAGGAGAAGAGGTCGAGGCCTGATTGTTGGAAATGAAGAAATATTTCCAACTGCATGACTATGCATCCTGCATAGAAGCTAGAATTGCAACCTACCACTTGAAAGGAAATGCAACTATGTGGTGGGAAAAACTTAAGTAAGCCAAGAACCTTGATGAGAAGAAGATCTTATGGAGTCATTTGAAAGGATATCTCCAAGAGAAATATTTTCCAATAATTATTATGAAATAAATATGAAAGAGTTCTTTGAACTCAAGTTTGTGAGTATGACAATGGACAAATATCAGAATAGGTTCTTTGAATTGTTGAAGTATGTTGACTTCATAAAGGATTATAAAGTTGAAATCCAAAGGTTTCTAAGTGGGTTACCCTCTTTCTATAGTGACAAGATACAATATGATAACCCTAGGAACTTGGAGGAAACCATAAGGAGAGAAAGGCATCTTTATGAGAAAAGTAGAGGAAGGCCAGTTTTCCAAAAATATTGGAATGACATGATGAAGGGGAAAAATAATCAGATGCAGAAAGGTTTTAAGCCACCCTTTTTCAAGAATAATTGCCAAGAAAATAAAAAAGGTTATTCAACCCAGGAGGGGCAAAATATTGTAGATTGATTTTGGAAAAGGCCAAGGAAGCATCATGTGCAATGTTGGGGCAATGTGAAGGAGATTGATTATATAGGGACTACCCTCACAACGGAGAAAGAATGAGGATTGTACAAAAAAATCAAGAGGTTGAAACAATGGAAGAAATGGGAGGAAGCATGCCAAGTATTTTCATCCTTGGACAACAAGCTAGCAAAATATCAATCTCTCGTGATTGAAATGGAAGGTAAGATTGATAACTAGACCATAACAATTTTAATTGATTATGGATCTATCCATAGTTACTTAAATGCTAACATTTTTTAAATATTTCATTTTTAAAGGAGTAGGCATAAGAAATCTTAGTTAGTTTTGTTAGCCATAGGAGCTAAGAGGAAAATAAATGAGTTGGTTAAATATTTTTCAGTAGACATGAATGGAATTGATACAAAGGTAGATGTGAACATCATACCATTGAGTTCACATGATTGTCTAATTGGAATGTATTAGTTAGAAAAACACCATGTTGTCCTAGACTATTACAACAATATAATCGCATGTCTTGATGAAAAAGGGAAGCAGGGCAAGATTCATGGAATTCCAATAGATGTAGTTTTTAGAGAGATTTCAGATATACAGTTGAAAAAGAGTTTCAAGAACGGATGTCATATGTTTGCAGCACATATGGAAGAGGAGACGAAAGATAAAGTGGTAAGAATTAAATACCATCTAGTGTTAAGGTATTTTGAATATGTTTTTAAGGAAATTATGGGATTTCCAAGAAAGTAAGACATTGATTCATCTATTGATTTGGTGCCAGGATTTTACCCAATGTACAAGACACCATACAAAATGGGAACACCAGAATTGAAAGAGTTGCAGATGCAACTTGAAGAATTTTTAAAAAAGAGGTATGTATTCCCAAGTGTGTCACCTTGGGGAGCCATGGTTCTCTTTGTAAAGAAGAAATATGGAACCTTAAGGATGTTTATTGATTTCATACAGTTGAATAAGATCACCATAAAGAACAAATATCCTTTACCAAGTATTGATCATTTTTTTGATCAAATGAAAGGTGGAAGAATGATTTTCAAGTTAGACATGATATCAGGCTATCATTAGGTGACGATTAAGGAAGACGATATCAACAAGATAAAATTTAGAACAAGATATGGACATTATGAATTCACGGTAATGCCATTTGGGTTGTCAAATGCCCCAATTATTTTCATGTTCTTGATGAATGGAGTGTTCAGGTAGTACCTAAACAAGTTTGTAATTGTGTTCCTAGATGATATACTCATCTACTTTAAGTTAGAAGAGGAACATGAGAAAAATTTGAGAATTGTATTCCAAGTTTTAAGAGAGCATAAGTTGTATGCTAAGATAAGTAAGTGCATCTTTTATCAAAAGAAGGTTCACTACTCGAGGCATATAATTTCAGCACAAGGGATAGTAGTGCATCCTGAGAAGATAGAAGCCATTAGAGGATGGAAAACACCAAATAATGTGACAGAGGTCATATCATTCATGGTTATTACTGAAGATTCATAAAAGGATATCGAATATTGCAAGTCCAATAACTTCTATACAAAAGAAGGGAGTGAAATTTGAATGGAATTCAAAGTGTGAAGAGAAATTTCAACAGCTGAAAGACATATTGACTAGTACACCAATATTGAATATTGCGGATCCAAATGAATAATTTTTGGTGTGCATCGATGCATGCAAGGAAGGGCTCAGTGGATTCCTCATCCAAAAAATATCATGTTGTATGCTATGAGTCCAAAAAATTAAAATAGCATGAGAGTAATTATGCTACACATGACTTGGAATTATCATAAATTGTACATGCATTAAAAGTGTGGAGACATTACCCCATGGGAAGGAAAATTGAGCTAAGGATAGACCACTGTGTCCTAAAAAAAATTTGTTTGGACAGTCAATATTAAATGCTAGAAAAAATAGATGGTTGGAATTCCTTAGTGAATATGACTTTGAGATTAATCACATCAAAGGATAGGAGAATCAAGTGGTTGATACACTCAGCTGGAGAGCTCATGAGAAGCATATTGCAAGCATCAATATGTACAAGACTGATCCGAAAGATAAAATTATTGCAGCAACAAATTTAGATCAACATTCTCTAAATATAAAAGAAACATTACAATAAGGTAATTTTCACTATAAATTTAATTATTATGATTTGAAAGAAAATATAATTCTCGTGTATAAAGGAAAGGTATATGTGTCGAATCTGAGTGAGATGGAAAATGTAGTGCTAAAATAAGTGTACAATGTGCCATATGTTGGAAATCCAGGATATCAAAAGACAATTCCAATTGTGAGAAGCCAATACTTTTGGCTAGAAATGAAGAAAGAAGTGGCTAATTACATAAACAAATGTCTAGAATGAAAAGAAGTGAAGAATAAGCATAGACATCTAGCAGGGTTGTTGTAGCCATTTCCCATTCCAAAATGGAAGTGGGAAGTTGTTACAATTGATTTTATTACTAAGCTTCCTAGAATAGTGAAGCAACATGATTCTATCATGGTGGTCATGTATAATTTAACTAAGGAAACCCATTTTATTACAGTGAAGATTATGCACATGAAGGAAAAAATATTGCATAGATATATATGAAAGAATTTTCTAGGATACACGGGGTGCCTAAGGAAATAACATCAGACATAGATCCAAAGTTTACTTCCAATTTTCGGAAGGGTTTGTTCAAAGGTTTTAGGAAAAATCTAAATTTTAGTAATGCATGTCACCCAGATTCAGATGGGAAAACAAAGAGGACTAATATAATAATTGAGGACATGCTTAGAATGTATGTGATGGAACAACCATCAAGTCAGAAGATTATATTCATTTAGTTCAATTTTCCTACAATAATGGGTATCAGGCCTCGTTTAAAATGAGTACATTTGAAGCATTGTATGGAAGGAAGTGTAACACTCCAGTGAGTTGGGATAATCCATTAGACTGAGCAGTTGTTGGGCCAGATTTGTTTAAATAAATAGAAGAGTAGATGCTAAAGATCAAGAAAAAATTAAATTCTACCCAGGATAGGAAGAAACGTTATGCGGATAAGAGGAGAGTGTTTAGAGATTTAAAAGTGGGATAACATGTGTTTTTAAAAGTAAAGGAGAAATTACGTTTGTTAAGATTAGGAAAATGCCCAAATTTGGCAGCAAAACATTGTGGACCTTTTGAAATATTAGAAAATATAGGGCCAATTTCATACATGTTAGCATTGCTTGGATCCATGACTCGCAATGATGATTTTAGGGGCTAAATTTCGCTCATGGGCTAATTTTCCATGGTTTTTCCAAAAAAGAGTTTCGCTATTTTAAAAATGATTCACCCAAATTCTATAGGATACAATTAATTTAACTTAAAAATTGCCAAAATTTTATAAAAAATGTGGAAAATCCTTAGAAATTTGAATATTTTTACAAAAATATTGCCAAACATTTATAGTTGGAATATGAAGGATTAATAAGATTCACCAAGGTTTATACATTTAAAAATAATTTTCCATCCTTAAAATCATCCCTGTCCATGAGAGTGCATAATGTATGTCATGTGTCATTATTAAAGAAATATGTTCGTGACCCTAACCACACAATTGATTGGAATGTGATCTAGGTGAAGAACGAAGGGGATTTTCAGGTAGAACCAGTATGCATATTGGACTGAAAAAGTCAAAGTGATAAGGAAAAATGCCATAGGGTTGGTAAAGGTTCAATAGACCTGCTACGATATTGAAGATTTTACATGGGAGCATGAAGAAAACATGAGGGAAAAATAACCGCAAAATTTTGTCAATTTTGAATGAAACAAAATGCAAGACTCCATTTTGAGAAACTATTTTTCTGAAACCACATCTCAGGGTCTTATCCAAGTGTGTTGGGGACTCTGATAAAATATTGGATCATTCCTTGGGTTAATACTCATAAAATAATGGTACATTATTTGGATTAACCCTGATAAATGAATGTTGCATTCTTTGGGTCGGGAAATTGAGAGGAACAAGAGATTATGGTTGAAACTGTTGCTGGAGTTGTGAAGGTGCATAATTTTATTTTCTAGGTATTGTGATGTAAATTTTCATATATGTGTATCAACATAGTGTGCACTGAGGACGGTGCACAATTTTATGGGAGGGGGAATGTAACATTCCCACTATAATCCCCAGTTTAATTAATTCTTAATGTAGATATAATATGTGGTTACATCCAAGTGATGTAATATGTGAATTGTATTTATGAATGTTAATAATAAAACGTGATGCCAGTTTCTAAGGGGACATGGACAAAGATGGGGGGTGAATTAATCCACAAGAGAGGGGAGGGTCTAAGAGAATTCCTAAAAGGGGTCCAAGGCGGAATTACCCATGTATATTAATTCAACCCATTTTCCTAAATTTTCTATTGGTATATGAACCTTCTAATTTTTTATTGAGTGTTCCCAAAGTCAATAACTGAATACTTGTAAGAGGGTTGGTGTGAGATGTCACATCCCATATTTATTGTGCACATGGGCTCTGAGTACAATCAACTTGGGGAAGTGTGTGAGTGAAGAAAGGTAAGCCAAATGGAGGAAATTCATATGGGTTGTGATAGTTGTTTTAGTCAGTCAATTTTTTTGTCCATGAGAAACAAGTAGAGAGAAGGAAAGAGAGTTTGGAGTTGGAACATACATGGAGGGAAAATTCTAGAGCACGATGGAGTTTTTTTAGAGCGTTTTGGAGATGAATAATGAAAAGCCATGTTTTTAGGCTTGAAGAGTGAACTCTTGTGTGATTTGTACTATAATAACAAGTGTTTATTGTTGTTTGTTAGTAGTTTTTCCTATCAAGAATTTCCTTTGAGTTCCCATCTAAGAGATTCCTAGTTGCATGTGCCAGAGAGACCTTGATAAACGAATTGGATGCCTAAGGGATTGAGATCAGTGGATGGGTACCTTCCTTGGGTTGGGCAGGTCAAGAGAAAGAGAGATGGTGTAAAATTGGGATAGATGTAGGAGAATATCAGTGGGTTGTGGGATTTCTGAGTTGTGACTAGATAGTGAGAGACCACCCTCTTTTGTGGATTACTAGTCTCAACTCGGGGGTGATTTTTGGTTGACATTTAGAAAAAAAAGTCTATGGTTGAGTGGAACACCCATCCAAAGCATCTAGTTGCACAATTGTTTATAAAATATGAATGTTTTATCTTGTTGTTGTTTGTATTATGATTTTATTTGTTGTGCATTAAATCTGTATATCAAATTGATTTATATGTTGCTGGAATTGAGTTTAATCGATACATTTCATGTTTTTTTAGGATGTTGTAGATGCATCTAATTTATGGTAACATTCAACAATTAAATATATATGTAATTCGTAGTTGTAAGCTACAATAAATTATTTAGTTAGTATAAATTATCCTTTGTAATATTTTTCCACGATGTAATGTTCCTCATTTGGGCTGGGGTATGTTACATACTTAACAACATGAAACCACTTGAATTTAATTAATTTGAATGATATATAGATTACTATTTAAGGTGCTAAACAAGGATCTATTTACTGCTCATAAGGAGGTGTCAGTGTTGATGTCAATCTTATGATTGAGTTGGCTCAATATTCATGTCAATTAATAGGGATATACTACTCACAAGTAGACATTATTCTTGAACTAAATTTTCTCTAACGTTTATAGGGTTTTGGTGATGTTGGTTCTTGGGTAGCTAAAATTATTCATGGAATGGGTGGAAATATAGTAGCCATGAGTGATATTTCAAGAGCTATAAATAACAACAATGGCATTGACATTCCATCTTTAATGAAGCAAAAAAAAGAAAAATGGTGTCGTTAAAGGATTTGAAGTAGCAGATTCATTTGATCCAAAAACACGATTGCTTGAAGGATGTGACATGCTCATCTTTGTTGCTTTGGGTGGTGTTATTAATGGATCAATATTCATCCAACTTAGGTTTCATAGGACTATCTGGAGTTTGGAAGTTGGAAGGGATTTGAAAGTACCTTTTTATTGAATTGACAATGCATTGCATTGCACTAGTTTCTTTGTTGAAGATTATTTTTAATACAAACATTCCATAATTAGTGTTATTGTAAAGTTGGGGATGTTAATTTAGTAATTTGACCACTAATGCATACTTTTCTGAGGGAAAATTATAGTGAAGTAAAGGCCAAATTCATAATACAGGTATCCAATCATCCCACAGATCCAGAAGTTGATGAGGTGAAGCTGATGAGGTGAGTTAGACTATACGTTAAAGTTGTAGATGTTTTTGAGTAATTTGAATTCTCTCAATATTATTAATATTCATATTTCTTATGTAATAAAATAATGTTGGATGCATGGCATGCATTTCATATTCTATACAAGAAGGGTTTTATAGTACTACCATATCTATATATGTGCAAATTTTGATGGTTTGATCGTGAGCTATTTTGAGTGGCTTCAAGTATATATACTTTAGGAAACTATTTTTTTGGACTTGATTATACAAACTTCAATTACCATGATTTTTCATCTACATATGATAAACTTGCGAGTTTGCTTCTGTTTATTTGTTTTTAATTCAATAATTCTATTATTGAGTTTGGTAAATTGATGCTTTGTAAGGTTGGAATTTACTAGTTTTTGTTTCCTAAATTGTTTTTCAGTTCTTGAATAGTGATATAGGTTGAGTAGCGTAAATTGAAGATTTAAAAGATGATAGATTATACTAAGTATTCACCATTAAATTTCTTGCAATTTTTCCTCATATCAATTGATAGACTTGGCAATTTGATTCTTTTTTTTAGAGTTAAATTAATAGAGGTATATGGTAACACTTTCCTAGTGAGAATAAGGTGGATCAGAGTTGCACCCTCACTAGTACAAATTGGATGATTTATTACTTAAAAAAAACTAAAATTTGGATATAAACTGTTATTTTTTAGTTGGTGACTAATGGTATAAAATTTACA
>ML816013.1:25712-46468 GCA_009831015.1 Picea engelmannii | reverse complement strand
AACTTCACTTCTTGCGATAATTATTTTACTTTGTCACATGTATGTCCACCTCATTATTTTCTCAATGAGGAACAATGAAATATTGTCATTTCTAGGGAATTTATAGGAACTATAGTGGGATATTTCAATGTTGATTGTATGTTTACACAAAATATCTAGAATTTGTTCTTAAAGAACATTCACATACTGTGTAACACCTCACTATATTTCCAAGTTTAATTAATGCTTAATGTAGATATAATATGTGGCTATGGCCAAATAATGTAATATGTGAATTGTATTTATGAATGTTAATAATAAAATGTGATGCCATATGCTAAGAGGACATGGAAAAAGATGGGGCTGAATTATTCCACAAGAGAGGGGAGGGTATAAGAGAATTCCTAATAAGGGTCCAGGGGGGAATTACCCATGTCTATTAATTCAACCTAATTTCCTAAATTTGTTATTGGTATATGAACCTTCTAATTTATGATTGAGTGTTCTCAAATCCAATCAAATACATGTATGAGGGTGGGTGTCAGAAGTCGCATCCCATAGTTATTGGGAACATGGTGGCAGAACACAATCAACTTAGGGAAGTGTGTGAGTTAAGAAAGGAAATCCAAAGGGAGGAAATTTGTATGGGTTGTGAAAACAATTCTAGTCTGTCAAATTTTTCTGCATGAGAAGGAAGTATAGAGTAGGAAAGAGAGTTTGGAGTTGGAACATGCATGGAGGGAAAATTCTACATAATTCTAGAGAATTTTTGGAGCATTTTGGAGATGAATATTGAAGAGACAAGATTTTATTCCTGAAGAGTGAACTCATGTGTGAGTTGCATTATAACAACAAGTGTTTGTTTCTTTTTTCTAGTAGTTTTTCCTAGTAGCAAATTCCCTTGAGTTCCCAGCTGAGAGATTCCTCGCTACATTCTTTAGAGAGATCCTGATAAACGAATGGGATACCCAAGGGATTAACAACAGTGAAGGGATACATTCCTTATTTTGGGTAGGTCAAGAGGAAGAGATTTGGTGGAAAATTGGGATAAATGTAAGAGAATATAAATGGGCTGTGGGATTTATGAGCTGTTAGTGGACAATGAGAGACCACCCTCTTTTGTTTATTACTAGCCTCTGCTCAGGATGGTGATTTTTTGTTCAGATTTGGAACAAAAAATCTATGGTTGGGTGGAATGTTCATCCCAAGAAAATGGTTTCAAAACTATTTATAAAAGATAAGTGTTCAATCATTTTGTTGTTTGTATTATGAGTTTATTTGTTATGTATTAACTCTGTGTATCAAATTGATTTATATGCTACTGAAATTGAGTTTAATAGTTGCATTTCATGTTGTTTTAGCATGTTGTAGATGCATCTAATTTATGGTAACATTCAACAATTAAATCTGTATGTAATTTGTAGTTGTAACCTACATGAAATTATATAGTTAGCATAAATTATCCTTTGTAAGAGTATTCCACATCGTAATTTTCCTCAGCTAGGTTGGGGGATGTTACATTATGGTATCAGGGAATTTGATTCAAACACCAGGATTGTATGGGCTTGAACCAGTGTGAGTTTGAAAAATTTGTTGTTGCATATTTTGTCTATGATAAATTTGGGGAAAAATAAAGAAAAATAGAGTGAAATACCCAAATTTGTGAGAAAAATATAAGTTTAAATGACTCATGATTGTCTAAGAGAGGTTCAATGGACTTTATCTACATATTTGTAGAGTTAAATTTGACTTGGAAGGTTGAAATTCAAGTTTTAATGGTCGTTGTAGTGGTGAACAGAGTTCACTGAATCAACGATCGAGATCGCTTTTGATCTCGATATCGACAACTAATATTCATCATGATAAATTTTAAAATTCATAAGGTTGCATCCATTTGAAAGGTTGAGTAAATAGACAACACAAATTAGTTTTTGGTGTTTGGGAAATAGATCAGATCTATGTTCTCTATTCATTTTGGCCTCTGGGAGGTTTGGGCCAATCAATGACTAGGATTCAATTCATAGGTTTTCATAATGAAGTACATCGATGGTACAAATTCATCGAGGATTTGGATGAAATTTTCTAAGTGCTATATTGGACAAAGGGAATCGCCAGTAGGTGAATGATCATGTGTCAGTTGGATTTGACAAAGTGCTTTCGGTCACTAATGGATATCTTCGATCACCGATTGGTTGATGATTAGGTGTTAACCGAATTCAACAATTTTTTTTTATTAGCCAATGTAAATCACCTATTTTCGATGGGCCGATGGGTCAATGGTTAGGCATCGATCGAATAGGGAAAGTGTTCTGATTGTCGAAGAGGAATGGTTGATGGTCGATGGAGAAAAGAGGGTGATGATTTGTCATTCCATGTCAGCCAATTTGACACCTCAGAATGATGTGTCATGCCACATCATCATCCATGTGTCATGCCACATCAAGAGTTTCCACAATAACACATAAGTTGTCAATGGTCAGTAGTCGGGTTGGTTAGTTTAACAAGGTGTTACAAGTGGTTGTGAAGAGAAATGATCAATGGTTGATGGGTCGATGGTCAGGAATCATTCGAACTAATGAGAAGTTTAAGTCACCAATAAAATTTTCCAATGGTCGATGACTGATGGTCGGATCGACTGGTATTGCATTGTGTTGTGAATCGGTTATCAAGGGATTGGGATGATGACCGACGATCGAGTCAATGGGTTGGCAAAAGTATTGTGCACATCTAAAGGAAAGTGTTGATCAAACGATCGTTGATGGCGTGTGGATCAACGATTCATATTTCACCTGATTTGAGATAAATGGCTCATATTTAAAGGTTTATTATAACAATAACGCAGTGAATTTTATACAAACGTTTATGCCATTTTCATATTTTTGAAGGTCGTTAACTTACAAGGAAATTTTGAGAGCCTAAAAAACGTTTTGAGGAGTTCTAATTTTTTACACTGTGAGTGTTGTAGGTGCCACATATAGTCTCTATGACTTAAATAAAAGAGATCGAGGAGATATTTCCAATGAGCTAATTTGTTTGCAAAATATAGCTCGTATGAGAAAGTTACAACCGAAATAGTAAGAGTAAAATTTTGGCACTAGTTTACTTCTAGAGGGCATAACTCCATGATCAAAAGTTTGTTTTGGGATTATGATAAGTATATGGAAATATTATGAAACATAGAAGACAACCATCGAGCCATATTTGGAATCTGGTCAAGTAAAAATGTGCAGAAAGAGAAGGAAGACACATGTAGCATACATGGGTAAATTGGGTAAAACAACCTAAACTTCTTTGGACCATAGCTTTCAACTTGGAGACCGGATTTGAGAAAAAAAAGTTTTTGGAAAGTTATTGAAGAGGAGAAGAGAAATTTCCTCCCATAATTTTTATTTGGGAAATAAAAGTTTCCATAAATTAGTAAAGAGATTTATGTAGCAGTAAATGAGTGGAAAATTGTAGCATCTGGATGTTGTAACTGTTTTCTCAGAACTCATATTGGGACATGAGTACATTCATTGGAAAGTTGTTCCAAAGAGGAATGCATATAAGGAATCATAGTTTGAATTGGTGCATTGTTTCCTTCATAAATTAATGTTGAATCAACCTATATTCTAACTGATTGAAATGTTTTATAGTACACATGTTCTAACAATAATTATTACATGCACGTTTCTTTCAGAATTAGAGGTACATGAAAGTAACTTTGGTTCTTATATGAGGACTAGAGTTATAGATGATGCCCGAGGATCCTACGACCATGAGGAAGAGATCATAGGTCTTCATGTCAACATGGGAAATCCTAATACAGAGTCCAATGGAATAAGAGGCGGGCATGAGCCTGTAACTATGAGAAGCCTGCATATGGAAGTGCAGAGCTACAGGGATGATAATGAAAGGATTATGAAGGATTAGGAAGAGATACTTCAAATTTTGAATATGTTACATAATCAAGTTAACAAAGACTCTAGCATTGAGGAAGAAACTATTTCTAGACAAGTTTCTACATCTAGATCCAATAACAAAAGGGATAATCATGGAAATGATAAGCAATCAAGAAGCATGAGAATACACCATCATTCTCCAAAGAAGTCCACTAGAATAATTGATGCAAGTTTAGGGTGAGGGAGAAACCCATGTGTCTCTCATGTCCAAGAAAAAGGAAAAGGCCCAAGGAAGACATATTTCAAGGTGAAATTAGGAAAATCAAGACACCAATTTCCAATGGTGAGCATAAGAAAGGAGAAGAGGTCGAGGCCTGATTGTTGGAAATGAAGAAATATTTCCAACTGCATGACTATGCATCCTGCATAGAAGCTAGAATTGCAACCTACCACTTGAAAGGAAATGCAACTATGTGGTGGGAAAAACTTAAGTAAGCCAAGAACCTTGATGAGAAGAAGATCTTATGGAGTCATTTGAAAGGATATCTCCAAGAGAAATATTTTCCAATAATTATTATGAAATAAATATGAAAGAGTTCTTTGAACTCAAGTTTGTGAGTATGACAATGGACAAATATCAGAATAGGTTCTTTGAATTGTTGAAGTATGTTGACTTCATAAAGGATTATAAAGTTGAAATCCAAAGGTTTCTAAGTGGGTTACCCTCTTTCTATAGTGACAAGATACAATATGATAACCCTAGGAACTTGGAGGAAACCATAAGGAGAGAAAGGCATCTTTATGAGAAAAGTAGAGGAAGGCCAGTTTTCCAAAAATATTGGAATGACATGATGAAGGGGAAAAATAATCAGATGCAGAAAGGTTTTAAGCCACCCTTTTTCAAGAATAATTGCCAAGAAAATAAAAAAGGTTATTCAACCCAGGAGGGGCAAAATATTGTAGATTGATTTTGGAAAAGGCCAAGGAAGCATCATGTGCAATGTTGGGGCAATGTGAAGGAGATTGATTATATAGGGACTACCCTCACAACGGAGAAAGAATGAGGATTGTACAAAAAAATCAAGAGGTTGAAACAATGGAAGAAATGGGAGGAAGCATGCCAAGTATTTTCATCCTTGGACAACAAGCTAGCAAAATATCAATCTCTCGTGATTGAAATGGAAGGTAAGATTGATAACTAGACCATAACAATTTTAATTGATTATGGATCTATCCATAGTTACTTAAATGCTAACATTTTTTAAATATTTCATTTTTAAAGGAGTAGGCATAAGAAATCTTAGTTAGTTTTGTTAGCCATAGGAGCTAAGAGGAAAATAAATGAGTTGGTTAAATATTTTTCAGTAGACATGAATGGAATTGATACAAAGGTAGATGTGAACATCATACCATTGAGTTCACATGATTGTCTAATTGGAATGTATTAGTTAGAAAAACACCATGTTGTCCTAGACTATTACAACAATATAATCGCATGTCTTGATGAAAAAGGGAAGCAGGGCAAGATTCATGGAATTCCAATAGATGTAGTTTTTAGAGAGATTTCAGATATACAGTTGAAAAAGAGTTTCAAGAACGGATGTCATATGTTTGCAGCACATATGGAAGAGGAGACGAAAGATAAAGTGGTAAGAATTAAATACCATCTAGTGTTAAGGTATTTTGAATATGTTTTTAAGGAAATTATGGGATTTCCAAGAAAGTAAGACATTGATTCATCTATTGATTTGGTGCCAGGATTTTACCCAATGTACAAGACACCATACAAAATGGGAACACCAGAATTGAAAGAGTTGCAGATGCAACTTGAAGAATTTTTAAAAAAGAGGTATGTATTCCCAAGTGTGTCACCTTGGGGAGCCATGGTTCTCTTTGTAAAGAAGAAATATGGAACCTTAAGGATGTTTATTGATTTCATACAGTTGAATAAGATCACCATAAAGAACAAATATCCTTTACCAAGTATTGATCATTTTTTTGATCAAATGAAAGGTGGAAGAATGATTTTCAAGTTAGACATGATATCAGGCTATCATTAGGTGACGATTAAGGAAGACGATATCAACAAGATAAAATTTAGAACAAGATATGGACATTATGAATTCACGGTAATGCCATTTGGGTTGTCAAATGCCCCAATTATTTTCATGTTCTTGATGAATGGAGTGTTCAGGTAGTACCTAAACAAGTTTGTAATTGTGTTCCTAGATGATATACTCATCTACTTTAAGTTAGAAGAGGAACATGAGAAAAATTTGAGAATTGTATTCCAAGTTTTAAGAGAGCATAAGTTGTATGCTAAGATAAGTAAGTGCATCTTTTATCAAAAGAAGGTTCACTACTCGAGGCATATAATTTCAGCACAAGGGATAGTAGTGCATCCTGAGAAGATAGAAGCCATTAGAGGATGGAAAACACCAAATAATGTGACAGAGGTCATATCATTCATGGTTATTACTGAAGATTCATAAAAGGATATCGAATATTGCAAGTCCAATAACTTCTATACAAAAGAAGGGAGTGAAATTTGAATGGAATTCAAAGTGTGAAGAGAAATTTCAACAGCTGAAAGACATATTGACTAGTACACCAATATTGAATATTGCGGATCCAAATGAATAATTTTTGGTGTGCATCGATGCATGCAAGGAAGGGCTCAGTGGATTCCTCATCCAAAAAATATCATGTTGTATGCTATGAGTCCAAAAAATTAAAATAGCATGAGAGTAATTATGCTACACATGACTTGGAATTATCATAAATTGTACATGCATTAAAAGTGTGGAGACATTACCCCATGGGAAGGAAAATTGAGCTAAGGATAGACCACTGTGTCCTAAAAAAAATTTGTTTGGACAGTCAATATTAAATGCTAGAAAAAATAGATGGTTGGAATTCCTTAGTGAATATGACTTTGAGATTAATCACATCAAAGGATAGGAGAATCAAGTGGTTGATACACTCAGCTGGAGAGCTCATGAGAAGCATATTGCAAGCATCAATATGTACAAGACTGATCCGAAAGATAAAATTATTGCAGCAACAAATTTAGATCAACATTCTCTAAATATAAAAGAAACATTACAATAAGGTAATTTTCACTATAAATTTAATTATTATGATTTGAAAGAAAATATAATTCTCGTGTATAAAGGAAAGGTATATGTGTCGAATCTGAGTGAGATGGAAAATGTAGTGCTAAAATAAGTGTACAATGTGCCATATGTTGGAAATCCAGGATATCAAAAGACAATTCCAATTGTGAGAAGCCAATACTTTTGGCTAGAAATGAAGAAAGAAGTGGCTAATTACATAAACAAATGTCTAGAATGAAAAGAAGTGAAGAATAAGCATAGACATCTAGCAGGGTTGTTGTAGCCATTTCCCATTCCAAAATGGAAGTGGGAAGTTGTTACAATTGATTTTATTACTAAGCTTCCTAGAATAGTGAAGCAACATGATTCTATCATGGTGGTCATGTATAATTTAACTAAGGAAACCCATTTTATTACAGTGAAGATTATGCACATGAAGGAAAAAATATTGCATAGATATATATGAAAGAATTTTCTAGGATACACGGGGTGCCTAAGGAAATAACATCAGACATAGATCCAAAGTTTACTTCCAATTTTCGGAAGGGTTTGTTCAAAGGTTTTAGGAAAAATCTAAATTTTAGTAATGCATGTCACCCAGATTCAGATGGGAAAACAAAGAGGACTAATATAATAATTGAGGACATGCTTAGAATGTATGTGATGGAACAACCATCAAGTCAGAAGATTATATTCATTTAGTTCAATTTTCCTACAATAATGGGTATCAGGCCTCGTTTAAAATGAGTACATTTGAAGCATTGTATGGAAGGAAGTGTAACACTCCAGTGAGTTGGGATAATCCATTAGACTGAGCAGTTGTTGGGCCAGATTTGTTTAAATAAATAGAAGAGTAGATGCTAAAGATCAAGAAAAAATTAAATTCTACCCAGGATAGGAAGAAACGTTATGCGGATAAGAGGAGAGTGTTTAGAGATTTAAAAGTGGGATAACATGTGTTTTTAAAAGTAAAGGAGAAATTACGTTTGTTAAGATTAGGAAAATGCCCAAATTTGGCAGCAAAACATTGTGGACCTTTTGAAATATTAGAAAATATAGGGCCAATTTCATACATGTTAGCATTGCTTGGATCCATGACTCGCAATGATGATTTTAGGGGCTAAATTTCGCTCATGGGCTAATTTTCCATGGTTTTTCCAAAAAAGAGTTTCGCTATTTTAAAAATGATTCACCCAAATTCTATAGGATACAATTAATTTAACTTAAAAATTGCCAAAATTTTATAAAAAATGTGGAAAATCCTTAGAAATTTGAATATTTTTACAAAAATATTGCCAAACATTTATAGTTGGAATATGAAGGATTAATAAGATTCACCAAGGTTTATACATTTAAAAATAATTTTCCATCCTTAAAATCATCCCTGTCCATGAGAGTGCATAATGTATGTCATGTGTCATTATTAAAGAAATATGTTCGTGACCCTAACCACACAATTGATTGGAATGTGATCTAGGTGAAGAACGAAGGGGATTTTCAGGTAGAACCAGTATGCATATTGGACTGAAAAAGTCAAAGTGATAAGGAAAAATGCCATAGGGTTGGTAAAGGTTCAATAGACCTGCTACGATATTGAAGATTTTACATGGGAGCATGAAGAAAACATGAGGGAAAAATAACCGCAAAATTTTGTCAATTTTGAATGAAACAAAATGCAAGACTCCATTTTGAGAAACTATTTTTCTGAAACCACATCTCAGGGTCTTATCCAAGTGTGTTGGGGACTCTGATAAAATATTGGATCATTCCTTGGGTTAATACTCATAAAATAATGGTACATTATTTGGATTAACCCTGATAAATGAATGTTGCATTCTTTGGGTCGGGAAATTGAGAGGAACAAGAGATTATGGTTGAAACTGTTGCTGGAGTTGTGAAGGTGCATAATTTTATTTTCTAGGTATTGTGATGTAAATTTTCATATATGTGTATCAACATAGTGTGCACTGAGGACGGTGCACAATTTTATGGGAGGGGGAATGTAACATTCCCACTATAATCCCCAGTTTAATTAATTCTTAATGTAGATATAATATGTGGTTACATCCAAGTGATGTAATATGTGAATTGTATTTATGAATGTTAATAATAAAACGTGATGCCAGTTTCTAAGGGGACATGGACAAAGATGGGGGGTGAATTAATCCACAAGAGAGGGGAGGGTCTAAGAGAATTCCTAAAAGGGGTCCAAGGCGGAATTACCCATGTATATTAATTCAACCCATTTTCCTAAATTTTCTATTGGTATATGAACCTTCTAATTTTTTATTGAGTGTTCCCAAAGTCAATAACTGAATACTTGTAAGAGGGTTGGTGTGAGATGTCACATCCCATATTTATTGTGCACATGGGCTCTGAGTACAATCAACTTGGGGAAGTGTGTGAGTGAAGAAAGGTAAGCCAAATGGAGGAAATTCATATGGGTTGTGATAGTTGTTTTAGTCAGTCAATTTTTTTGTCCATGAGAAACAAGTAGAGAGAAGGAAAGAGAGTTTGGAGTTGGAACATACATGGAGGGAAAATTCTAGAGCACGATGGAGTTTTTTTAGAGCGTTTTGGAGATGAATAATGAAAAGCCATGTTTTTAGGCTTGAAGAGTGAACTCTTGTGTGATTTGTACTATAATAACAAGTGTTTATTGTTGTTTGTTAGTAGTTTTTCCTATCAAGAATTTCCTTTGAGTTCCCATCTAAGAGATTCCTAGTTGCATGTGCCAGAGAGACCTTGATAAACGAATTGGATGCCTAAGGGATTGAGATCAGTGGATGGGTACCTTCCTTGGGTTGGGCAGGTCAAGAGAAAGAGAGATGGTGTAAAATTGGGATAGATGTAGGAGAATATCAGTGGGTTGTGGGATTTCTGAGTTGTGACTAGATAGTGAGAGACCACCCTCTTTTGTGGATTACTAGTCTCAACTCGGGGGTGATTTTTGGTTGACATTTAGAAAAAAAAGTCTATGGTTGAGTGGAACACCCATCCAAAGCATCTAGTTGCACAATTGTTTATAAAATATGAATGTTTTATCTTGTTGTTGTTTGTATTATGATTTTATTTGTTGTGCATTAAATCTGTATATCAAATTGATTTATATGTTGCTGGAATTGAGTTTAATCGATACATTTCATGTTTTTTTAGGATGTTGTAGATGCATCTAATTTATGGTAACATTCAACAATTAAATATATATGTAATTCGTAGTTGTAAGCTACAATAAATTATTTAGTTAGTATAAATTATCCTTTGTAATATTTTTCCACGATGTAATGTTCCTCATTTGGGCTGGGGTATGTTACATACTTAACAACATGAAACCACTTGAATTTAATTAATTTGAATGATATATAGATTACTATTTAAGGTGCTAAACAAGGATCTATTTACTGCTCATAAGGAGGTGTCAGTGTTGATGTCAATCTTATGATTGAGTTGGCTCAATATTCATGTCAATTAATAGGGATATACTACTCACAAGTAGACATTATTCTTGAACTAAATTTTCTCTAACGTTTATAGGGTTTTGGTGATGTTGGTTCTTGGGTAGCTAAAATTATTCATGGAATGGGTGGAAATATAGTAGCCATGAGTGATATTTCAAGAGCTATAAATAACAACAATGGCATTGACATTCCATCTTTAATGAAGCAAAAAAAAGAAAAATGGTGTCGTTAAAGGATTTGAAGTAGCAGATTCATTTGATCCAAAAACACGATTGCTTGAAGGATGTGACATGCTCATCTTTGTTGCTTTGGGTGGTGTTATTAATGGATCAATATTCATCCAACTTAGGTTTCATAGGACTATCTGGAGTTTGGAAGTTGGAAGGGATTTGAAAGTACCTTTTTATTGAATTGACAATGCATTGCATTGCACTAGTTTCTTTGTTGAAGATTATTTTTAATACAAACATTCCATAATTAGTGTTATTGTAAAGTTGGGGATGTTAATTTAGTAATTTGACCACTAATGCATACTTTTCTGAGGGAAAATTATAGTGAAGTAAAGGCCAAATTCATAATACAGGTATCCAATCATCCCACAGATCCAGAAGTTGATGAGGTGAAGCTGATGAGGTGAGTTAGACTATACGTTAAAGTTGTAGATGTTTTTGAGTAATTTGAATTCTCTCAATATTATTAATATTCATATTTCTTATGTAATAAAATAATGTTGGATGCATGGCATGCATTTCATATTCTATACAAGAAGGGTTTTATAGTACTACCATATCTATATATGTGCAAATTTTGATGGTTTGATCGTGAGCTATTTTGAGTGGCTTCAAGTATATATACTTTAGGAAACTATTTTTTTGGACTTGATTATACAAACTTCAATTACCATGATTTTTCATCTACATATGATAAACTTGCGAGTTTGCTTCTGTTTATTTGTTTTTAATTCAATAATTCTATTATTGAGTTTGGTAAATTGATGCTTTGTAAGGTTGGAATTTACTAGTTTTTGTTTCCTAAATTGTTTTTCAGTTCTTGAATAGTGATATAGGTTGAGTAGCGTAAATTGAAGATTTAAAAGATGATAGATTATACTAAGTATTCACCATTAAATTTCTTGCAATTTTTCCTCATATCAATTGATAGACTTGGCAATTTGATTCTTTTTTTTAGAGTTAAATTAATAGAGGTATATGGTAACACTTTCCTAGTGAGAATAAGGTGGATCAGAGTTGCACCCTCACTAGTACAAATTGGATGATTTATTACTTAAAAAAAACTAAAATTTGGATATAAACTGTTATTTTTTAGTTGGTGACTAATGGTATAAAATTTACAGTCTCTTTTCTCCCAACTAACTTTTTTTTTTGTAAGTAAGAAATATATTATATTAAGAACCTTCCAGAGGCAAAACAGAGTTACAAAACATAGTGTTTGGTCTGCTGAAATTACTGGGCTTCCCCAACAGAGGGGAAACCAGCCCAGTCAGCGTCTTAGTCAGCTTAAACAAGTAATAAACCATACATTGTATTGTCTAAAAACAAAGTGGACCTCCATATAAAGAAACATCCAGTTGACATGACTTCTAAACAAACAGAAACTAGACACCTGACGTGTAACCTGGCCAGGTGGCGTTGAGGTCGCCTGTCCATGGTTCCTCTTCTACAATTGTCGTCCCGTCGCCCCATTGCTCCTCAACCTCCTCCTTCGTCTCAGCTCCACATTCATGACCCACAGTGTCTTGCTCAGCCATGGCTGCGCTACCAGTGACCTTCAAGGACGACTCTTTTGCACACTGCATTACCACATCTCCAGTCGTGGCAGCTACGCCATGTCCCTGTGTCGAAGTCGCTCTTTCCTTTGCCTCGTCGTTGGCAGTGTCTTCATTGGGTGCCTGTTTGAAGGTTTCTTCTTCCGGGGTCGAGAGGAAGGTCTCATGCAGCGAGGAAAGGAGCTAGAGGAAGAGTGTGACCTTGTCATTTGACAGTTGGAGTCAGAACTACAGGTCCTCGACGCCCTGGTGAAGCTCGAACACAAGGCCGTAGAGAATGGCCAATTTATCCTTTACCTGCTCACCCGTGGTTGCATCAAAGGATGGGATCCCAGAGCTCCCAAGTACCCGCGTCCGAGGAGTTGGCTCTTCGTCTAAGGTTCATGGGAAAGTTGAGCGCTGAGTGGAGTGTGTTTCAGTCCCGGAAGGCGCGAGGAGTAAATGAAGAGAAGAGCATGGCGACCAAGGAATCACTTCCAGGGAGTTTAAGCTTGCAGTCGGCGGAGCTGGAGGAGTTTGGCTGGGCTGCGCCTCCTGGAGGTGAGGGGAAGGTGCAGAGGGAGGCATATCGCATGAGAAGAAAGAGGGTCGCCGAGGTCTCCAGGGAGAACCCCGTCGTGGTTTCCCTCTCAGGCGCCGCTTATGCTTAGGCATCGAATGCACGCAGATCAGGTCGCAGAGATGGTCGTGGTGGGGAACCTCTAGGGACCAGGATGCACACTTAAACGCAGGCCATGGCAGCGGGGGAGGAAGCTCTTCCAGCCACCGGCAGAAACAATGACACCAGAGAATAACACCAGAGCCATATCATAACGCAGAGGTCGAGTGCAATAAACGACCCTTCCCATCGCCATTAGAACTCATTAATACTCCCGGAGGGTGGCGGACAGAAGCACGAGCCCGTCACGTGGCTCCGTGCCTCGTTGGCACCCACCTTGCTCCTGCATGCGCCGACTGGCCTTCACTAACACCCCATCCGGGGGAGCATCTGTTGTCCTGGCTTTGTGTATACAATGCTGGAGTAGAGGATGATCAGGTTCCAGGCCTGAATTACAGATGATTTCTGGCTCACCCTGATTGATGCCCATATTGGCCAGATCATCCGCAACTTGGTTCGCCTTCCGTCTGACATGAGATGGGATGAGGGTCAAATTTGGTTATAGAGAGTCCGAGATGATCTGCAGCCCATGCAAGAGTCTCCAGCTGGGTGAAATGCATTCTGGGTTGGCCCCATTCAAGATTCTCCGTAGCAAGTTGATGATGATTTGAGAATCGCCCTCCACAATTAGCTTGGTGAAGTTATTTTCAATAGCTAGTTGCAGTCCCCTGGTTAGACCCCACAATTCTGCTGCGTTGTTAGTGGAATGTCCTATGGGGCCCGCACTGATGAGAAGGACGTTCCCCTGATGATTGCGAAAAACAATTCCATAACCTGTAGGGCCCGAATTACCCTTAGAGGCCCCATCAAAGTTGAGCTTGAGGAAGCCCTCTGGGGGAGGAGACCAGAAGGTGGGACTGTCGGGGATACAGGACTGGGAAGGACGGGGAGGAGCCGTGATGGCAGAGGGAGGAGCCCAGTACCGAAGGATGTTAAGTTCAGCTGGGTTGCTATTAACGTCTTCTCCAGACCTCGTTTGAAGTGGCAGAGTCTCCTGGATGTTCCGACAGCACTGATGCCAGAAATGTTGCCAAGGTAGGGACTGACCTTTGAAGAGCCTTCAGTTCCTTTCTTTCCAGGTTTTCCAAAGGATAAAGCTCGGTAGTAATTTCCACACTTGGTTGAGGAGGGGTGATTGGAAAGCTTGATCCCTCCACTCTGTGATGGTAGTCAGTATGCTGTCCCGACAACGGTCCGAAGTGTGCATGATGAGTGCCGCTTGATCCCAAATTTGAGCTGTGTAGGGGTAAGAGTTGAGAAGGTGATTCATTGTTTCCTCTGCTTCTCCACAGAATAGGCAAACAAAGGGGCCCACAAATCCCCTTCTCGCCAAATTATCCCAGGTTAGGATGCTAGAATGAATCACGAGCCAGAGGAAGAGGGTAATTTTTGGCCAATGCTTGAGACCCCATAGCTTACGCCACGGTTTCATGTTAGGGAGAGGGTCTAAAGGAGCCTTGAGCTGGTACGCTTCCTTTGTGTTGAAAGTTCCTTGTGGTCTGTATCCCCATCTTAAGATGTCCTCCCCTGCTATCCTTGGAATTTTCCGTGTCGCCATCTCTTCTTGCCACGGAGTTAGGTCCACGCCTGCCTCCAAATCAATGCTTTCCCTGTCCAGATGCCACTGGCGCCAAGTGTCCCCTGGGGGAGTATCCTGCCAGTAGTCAGCGACTTTTGTTCCTCCTGCTCGAGTGGCTGGGTTGCAAATGGTTGGGATCGAGTCCTCCTTGCTCAGAATCGGCCATTGTTGTCAGGAGTCCTGCCAAAATAGGGCCGTTTTCCCATTTCTGACTTCCCAGAAGGCGTTGTCAGTCACCAGTTGTCGGTTCTGTTTAGCTGCTGTCCATATTAAGGAGCCTGGACTATCCTCATTCCAGCGAACTAGATTCTTCTCTTCCACGCTTGGAGCGTATTTCTTCCTCCAAAGTCGGGCCCAGAGGTCCCTGGGGATTTTTAACCATCGCCACCAGATTTTGGCGCTTAGCACCTTGTTCATGATGAAGGGATCCTTCAAGCCCAAGCCTCCTTTCTCCTTGGGCCGACAGAGTTTGTCCCAGCTAACCAACGCTATTTTCTTTCCTGTATTGAGGCCTTGCCAGATGAAGTTTCTTTGAATGCTTTTAATAGTGGTGAGGACGACCTTCGGGGAAGCTAGCGCAGAGAAGGCGTAGATAGGAAGGGCTTGGAGAACGGCTTGGAGAAGGATGAGGCGGCTGGGGAGATTAAGAGCTCTGTAGGTCCACGAGGAGAGATTTTTGGAGAAGGAGGAGAGAAGGTGTTCCCAGGAGGAGTTCTGGTGGGCATTGTCAATTAAGGGGATGCCAAGGTATTTGGACGAAAGGGAGCTTCTGTTGAAACCAAGGAGGCCAGAGATATGACGCTGGACTGGAGGAGGGGTGTTGAAAAAGAATATTTGGGATTTATCCTTGTTGCAGTCCAGGCCCGAGGTGTCGGCGAAAGTTTGCAGGATATCCAGGAGGGAGCTGGCTTCTCGGACTATGGGGCTGCCCATCAAGAGGGTGTCATCAACAAATTGGTTGTGCGAAATAGGCGGGGAGATACCATGCAAGAATAGACCTGTCAGGAGTTTGGAGTCAATGGCTGCGCGGATAGATCTACTAAGGCCTTCGGCTAGGATAATGAACAGGAACGGAGAGAGGGGATCTCCTTGCCTGATCCCTCTCGAGGGGGAGAAGGGCTTTGATGGGACACCATTTATGAGAATAGAGAAGAAGGTCGAAGAGGTTAGATTTACTATCCATGTTACCCATCCCTGATCGAAGCCAAAAGCTAGGAGCATTGCTTGCATGTATTCCCAGCTAATTTTGTCAAAAGATTTAGAAAGGTCTAATTTGAGGAGCATACCTGGGGTCTTGGTCTTCTACAGGGAGTGGATCACCTCATGGGCAAGGATGACGTTGTCAAGGATTTGTCTCCCCTCCATGTAGCCTGATTGCTCTGGGGAAATTATTGTAGGTAAGATGGATTTGAGTCTCCTGGCTATGACCTTGGTAAGAAGCTTGTAAATAACATTGCATAGAGCTATCGGCCTGAACTGCTTGGAATGATGTGCCTGCCCCTCTTTGGGAACTAAGGTTAAGAAAGTGGCATTGAGAGCTTGGGGAATTTGGCCAGTGGCTCGGGAGTCCTCTAAGATTTCCCATACCTCTATTCTGATCAGCGGCCATCAGTGATGGAAAAAGTCGCTTGTGAACCCGTTGAGGCCTGGAGCTTTGCCCTTGGGAGTCTCCTAAAGAGCTTGGTCCACTTCCTCTATTGTTATTGGGTGTAAGAGGGCGGAATTTTGCTTCGGGGTAACGAGAAATGGTACATGTTGCGTGACTTTGTTGATAGCCTCGTGTCTATCTGTCCTGGGTTCTGTGAGGAGATTTTGAAGGTAGCCTGTCAAGGTGTTTTCCATGCCCTCATGGGAATGTATAGTATCCCCCTCATCTGAAAGGAGATGAGTGATCTTGTTGATGTGTCGCCTTTGGATGACAGTTCTATGAAAGAATTTAGTATTGCACTCCCCTTCCCGGAGCCATTGCATGCGCGATTTCTGTTTCCATAATGTCTCCTCTTGCTTTTTCCTGATTTTGAGTTGCTGATTTATTGTTGTTTCCTGGGCTTTAAGATCATTTGTCATCCCATGTAGTCTGATCTGCAGCTGAATCCCTTCCAATTGTGCCATTAGTTGTTTTTGTGCATCAAATATATTTCCGAAGGTGCTCTGGTTCCAAAGTTTGAGAGTCTTCTTAAGGTTTTTTAGCTTTTGCTGGAATCGATACATTTTGGATCCACGAGGTACCTCGGCCTTCCTCCACCAGGCCTGGATATTTTCTTGGAACTCCAGGTGGTCTAGCCAGAATTTCTCAAACCTAAAAGGTTTCCTACTGGGGGTGGCCGGGATGTCCATCCTTAGTTGCAAGGGCCAATGATATGACTCAGAGACATTTAGGATAGCTGATTCTATTATGGTGCCTTCCAGCATGAGAGGTTCGGATGTCAGGAATCTGTCTAGTTTACAGGCAATTTGATGAATACCCGTTCTTCTATTTGTCCAGGTTTACAATCCGTTCTCTGTGCCCAGATCAACTAGTTGAAGCTAGTCTATGAGAGTATTGAAGTCCCCAGAGTCCCGATCCAGACACCTAGAGCCACCTCTTTTTTCCTCCAAACTGCGAATAATGTTGAAGTCGTCGCCGCCGATCCGGTTTCTGTACTGTGCTAGGCTGTCAATATATCGCAGGCTCCTGAGGAAGGCCTGCTTGTCCCGAGGGGGGGCCGGGCCATAGACATTGGTCAAGTGTCCAGGCATATTTGAGTCGATAAGCCTGTAATCAGCAGTGATAGACCATTTAGTGACAATGAATTTATCCAATATGACAGTGTTGGTGTTCCAGAGGTTGGCTAGGCCACCCGCTGTTCCTGTGGCATCTATTGAGACTGCCTTCCCTAATTTCCAGCAGTAGGGTAATAGCTTGTCAATGTCTTCTGAAGTACATTTTGTTTCATGTAGAAGTAAGATTTATGGCTTTTCTGCTATTATCAGATCCCGCAACAATTTTTGCTTGCTATGTCCGTTGAGGCCTCTGATATTCCATGTGATGATCTTCATGATGACAGGGGGTTGGGGAGAGGAGGAAAGCTATCCGAAATCAGGTTGATTTGTCCCGAGTTCACCATGAAGTTCCCTATTTCTTGTATGATCTTGTAGGTCGATTTTCTACCCCTTTTCTTTTCATCTTTCTGGGTTTTGGCTGGGTTTTTTGATTGACCGCCCTGGATCCCTAGGATTTTGGTGGCCCGAGCTGAGGACCCAGCTGATGAATTAAGGAACACTTTGTGAACCTTCCGCAATTGATCTTTGGGTATAGTGTAAAGTTTTTGCTGCCTGTAGGCATGCTCCAGGTGCTGCAAATCTACTCCAGCTAGGTCTTGCTCTTCTAGCTCCATGTCCGCCTCCCCATCGTCTATCTCTTACTGGTTAGGGGCGGAAATAGGGAGGGAAGAGTCATGGTCCTTGCCCTCGGTTGGTTGATCCGTTCCTTGGTTGATAGATTGAGGAGCATTGCTCGGAGGTGGTATTGTGGGGTTATCAGGAATGATGGGGTTTTCTGGTTGGTTTTGCAAGACGTCAAACTTATTGCTGGTTGAAGGATCTTTACTTACCTGAGTCGGTTGCTTCCTTCTTCCTTGACGTATTTTCTCCACTGGTTGCATGAAGTCGTCCTTGTCCTTACCACTTTTTGGATTCCCTTCTTTTGGCGTCGCATTGAGTGGGCAGTCTCTGAAGAGGTGACCATGCTCATGGCATTTCCTGCAACGGAACGGAATATGCTCATAGACGATGGTTTGAGACCAATCCTCGTCATGATATTCCAGCGTGATGGATCTTGGGAGCGGCTTGGCTATGTTCAGATATACACATATTCATGCATAAGAGGTGTAGCGCCGTTGTTTGGTGGCCTCTGAAGATTTGACATAAATGCCAATAGTATTCCCAATTCCGGCCAGGACCTCCTCTAGCCAGAACTCCTAGGGTAAGGAGTATAACCTAATCCAAATCGGTGCATGGGAAAATTCCTCCTTTTCAGGGCTGGACTTCTCAGTCTAGAATCTTAAGAAGAGTCCTGCCGAGTTGTAGAAATATGGCCCTCCATCAAAGATGTGATTGCGATCCTCCAGGTTGTGGAAGATAATCGTGAAAAAACCCTTGGATCCCAGTTGTAAGTCATAATGCCCTCTCGGATTCCACCAGTATTTTATCCATTTGACCAGATCTCTTTCTGAGGGCCAAAGCCCAAGAAATTTACCCACCAGGGCATGGTCCCTCATATATTGCTTCTGCACCTCTATCCTCAGCGATCTGATAACATATTTCGGGGTTTGTGGTGCTTGTGGAATACATTTACCCGGCATACATGGATTCGAGGCTCGGCTAGGGGTCTTCTCCTTCTCAGGGTCTATTTCCATCTCTCTGTCTTTGAAGGTCCCGTCCTCCAGAAGCTCCACGCGCAGATTTGGTGGCGTCTCAAAGGTCGGTTGCTTCAGCCTTTCAGTGGAGTCGTCATTCGCTGTGACATGGGTGTAGGAGGCGCCTAGCGGCTCCCCCTCATTGCGATTCATGAGCCCCCGCGGGGCCACAGATGTGGTGCCGCAGATCAGTGTCGAAGAGTTCGAAACCCTAGTTTGCAGAATGCTTGTACGAATATCACCTTCTCCCAACTAACTTTTAGTCACATCTCATTTATTCATTAATTGGTTGAATTTACTAAATTAATGACTAAGTGAGATATGACTAAAAGTCATTCAAGAGAAAAGAGACTACAAATTTTCTACCATTAGTTTCTCACTCAAAACATTTCTACCATTAGTTGGATATAGTAACAAATTAGCCAATTTGTACTAGTGAAAACTTAATTCCTAAAGAATTATCATCAAACTATTCATTTCTTTCGATAATGATATATCATTTGACAATTTCAAACAATCGATAGGATTTAGACTCTTCATAGTATCCCATCATGATGCACACATGCCTATTTGCATCGATTTTCTTTCTATAATCATCTGGAATATGAGCCGAAGCAATACATCCAAATATGTGGAGGTGAAAAACTGAGGGATTTCTTGCACACCATTGTTCAAATGGAGTCATAGAATTTATAGCTTGAGTTGAAATACAATTCATAACACAATTTTCACAATAAACAACCTCAACCCATAAGTGAGGAGACAAATCTTTGGTCTGCAAAAGACATCTAGCCATTTTGACTAATGTATGATCTTGCATTATGCAATACCATTTTGTTGAGAAATATGAGGGAACAAATGTTGCTAGTAAATACAAGATCGAACAAGGAATTCTTCAAAAGGTCAATTCACATACTCACCACCATTTTCTGATTTCAAAAACTTGATGGGTTGACCACATTTCTTTTCATCAAAGGACTTGAATTCCTTGAAATTTTCAAAGATATGATTCTTATTTTTAAGAAAATAAACCCAAGTGAATCGAAAGAGATCATTAATAAAGGTAAACATATCATTGCACCTACTAAGGAAGGTATATTGATGCAATAGAGATCATTGTGAACCAAATCTAGGTGGTTATGAGCATGCCATGCTTTGCCAAAGTCAAAGGGTGCTTGATGATGCTTTCCTAGCACACATCCTATACATATTCCATCAGGGAGAATTTTTTTATGTAGACCAACAACCATATTCAGTGTTTCCATTGATTGCAGACTTTGAAAATTAGGTGTCCAAGTCATTCATGCCAAATTAAACTTCATTCATTAGTGTGAGCAATGAGAGTAGTCAGTTCGGAGTTGGTTCAAGTCGAGTCACAAAACTTGTACAACCCATCCTTTGGGTCAAGAAACCCTCCGACGATAATCAACTGACTATTTTTTAGTTCTAAGAAAAAGAATTGATCTAGCTAGAACTCCATAATCTTACCTTTCTATGTTAATTAAGAAAACAAAAACAAATTTTCACTAGGATTCAACACATGATAAACATTGAAAATATTTCCATGTCAACAAGGAACATCACCACGACCAACAATGCCGAGGAAAAAATCATAAACAACATAGATCTTTTTCTCCACAACTTTATCCAAGGATGTAAACAAGGAAGCATCCTTAGCGATATGATGAATGCATCCATAATTGAATACTCATTCATTTTGCATAGAATGAGAAAGAAAGTCTTGAGAAGTTTTGACTTGGAAGGTGAAATTATTAGTAGGTTGACGATCAGTTGACACCTCTCCTTTAAGTCACTTAACCTTCTCCTCTAAATCGTCTCTCTTCTTGTAGCGTTCTTTCTCTATATGTCCATCATTTCCACTATACTGACATGTCTTCTTCT
>ML816012.1:123662-148709 GCA_009831015.1 Picea engelmannii | reverse complement strand
GGATGGTCAAACGAATGAACAAATGTATACTCTAGGAGCCTCGGTTCTCTAGAAGAGTATTCTCAGGTATAGATTTATCCCTTTTTTGGGCCTAAGGGACTAAATTTACGGAAAAGGAACCCCCATGGAGTCCATAGTTAAGCTCTTTTCAGAATCCCTAAAATTGAAAAGATAGTTGAGTGACCTTGTTTCTTCACACTCGTTAAATTGGTCCAGAAGAAAATGCTTTATGGAGTCCATAGTTAAGCTCTTTTCAAACTCCTTAAATATGAAAAGATTGTCAAGTGATATTGTCTTTGTCACACTTGTTAAAATGATTTTGAATAGAGGTATGTTCAGTGCTAGTTTACCCCTTTTTCAAGCCGAATTGACTACCTTCAAAAAAGGTACCCTAGTGGAGTCTCCTTTTACGATTTTTAAAACTCTCCAAAACTGAAAACCTATCGAGCTTACCCTCTCTAGGCTCGTTAAAATTACATCAAAGGAAGTTATCATTGTATCTTATTAATCGAATTTGCATTCGTGTGTCTTATTAATTGCATTTGCATTCCTATGTCTTTGGCCTAATGTTGGCTCCATGTTGCTCTCAACTAAACCATCTAAAGCATTCCTTATACACAAGCCTTGTATCACTTTGCCTCTGCATCTTGACACCTTGACCCATGGAGGATTTTTCCTGAGTGTCCTTTTCCTGCATATGTCCCCTTGCTCTGAGCATCAGTGTGTTCCTTGCACTTGGAACTAGTATGTCTACAACACTTGTTCCTCCTTTGTAACCTAGAATTCTTTTATTCTATTTCAATCTTTCCAAATTTATTGAAAAAGACAAAAAAATCAAATATACCCAAAAAGAGGGAGGGAAAAGTATTTTCTTTTTGTTGACATCATAGTGAGTCTCCCTTGGACAAATCACATCCTTCTATTTTTTCGTCAAGATATAGGATTCAATATGACCTTAGGATGTTATTCTCACTACATAAAGTTGTGTCCTCCTCCATTTTGTTATCCTTCCAAACATTTGGAGAGTTTGTGTTGCCTCCTGCATCGTGAACTTATGTCGATGCGATGCTACCTGAGTCTCATCTTTTGTCGTGCTTTCATCCAAGGGAAGTTTTACTAAACTTGAGTTGGCCCTTCTGTAGTTTGTCTCTTGTTCTCATGCCCGACCACCCTGAAATACCAATTAAGGCCTTGTTCGAAATCAATGAATTTCTCTTCATGATCATCGAATATCCTCTTTCCTGTTCCCAACGAGTTGTTGAAGACCTCTGGGTAGTGAAGTTGTACACTGATATTACACTCCTACCCGAGTTTTGAATATTTTTAAGTTGTTGCTCGAGCTCTGAAGACCTCATCTCCATCCATCAAGCATATTTGTCTTCTTGAACATGGATACTATACATGTATATCTTTTGATTTTGAGATGTATATCCATTGTGTATTGTTCGCGGCTACACTTTATATAGTTATATGACATGGATATGCAGTGTATTTGATTGGAAACCATGATTTTATTTCATCCCGAGCATGGGTATGCCTACCTCAGTGAGACAAATTTTATTTTGCAGATGGCGCCTCCTGAACTATGGTCCCTAGGCTCACTCGCTCTGTAAATTGGTGAATATTTGTAATGTATTTTGGCCATCATATGCTCTTTTGACCTCACACATTAGGGGGCATTTTTTATAACCCTAAACTGCACCAGACATGCATAACTGGCATTAGGCCATCTTACTTGCTATATTTTCCAAGCCATCACTAAACAACTCTTATAAAAACCATTTTTTTGAAGGTGTACATACCCTACACCACTACTGCCCACATACAAACACTTGTTTCACCACTACATCCTACGTACACTCACAAAAAATCGTGAAAAAATGAAAATTGAAAAGGGATACAGGTTTCTAGGCCGTTGCTTAACCGTTTCACCACCCATAGCCAGTCACCCCAACCGTTACTATCTCTTTTTTCCTATAAAAGAAGGCGTTGGGGCCCCATTCCAAGAATAAGGACGAGAGAATAGAAACTCTTCCCATTTCAGTATTCCCCCTTTTCCCCAATATTTTTCAACCACATTGTGAGTTTGAGCCAAAATTCCTTCTTCTTCTTTTGCAAATCCTTTCCATTTCCCTAGAGAGAACTAAATAGGAGAAGAATACATGGAAGCAGTTGGTGCATGGTGAAGAGGATCCTAGGAACGAGTTCGAGGAGCAATGTTGGTCTCATTTTGTAAACGAATTTTGTGAGATTAATATAAATAAGTACTTTTTTGTCCCGCCAAATGATGTCTTCAATCTTCGTGATTTTTGTTTACATTTTTTTATTATGATGTCTAACCTAATAATCCATATGTAGAATGCATGCTTGTAGTTTCTCATTTGTCTTTTGGTGAATGTAGATCAGCCTTGGAAGGAGACTTGCAGTCAGGAAACAACCAAGCGCAAAGGGATCGACACAAGACACGAAGTTCAAGGTATGCCTATCGGATCCCTATACTTTGTCTTTTATGTACGATTGTGGGGTAATGACGGGATAGTTGATAAAAAGTAGGATACTTTAGATGGTTAGCTCTGCCTGCACTTTAGAACCCTGGTGTAGTCCATAGAGGGGTTTTCCCAATATAGCACGGGTTGTTGTGATAGGTTGTTTGGATAGGTTGTTGTGACATGTTATTTGTACAGGTTTGGTGCATGGTTGATGCATTTTTTCATGGTACAGGTTTGGTACAGGTTGGTGCATGGTTGATGCACTTGTTTATGACTGATAAAGGCTATTGTGCAGAGTCGAGTGGGAAACAATATGTGGCAATATGATCCATATTTTAGAGTTCAATGTTGGTTTTCGATCAGAGGTCCTTTTGTATGTTCCATCAGAGATTTCTAAGTTTGACTTTGGTCCAAGATTTTTGTGTGAAGTTTTGTAAATACAATGACTCTTTGGTGAATTGGAATGAAATAAAGGATTTCTTTATGTCTCATATATCTTGAGTATCATCTTTGTGTCTTTACTTATGTTCTTACATTTATTTCAGAAACTAATACGTTCAAAAAAATACATAAAAAGATAATTTCCACCAACCTTTTTGTTGATAAAAGACTAGCCTAATCACTTGTAATTGATACTTGTGAGTTAGGATATATATTTTGTTGGCTATAAACATAGGGTGATATTCCCATCTACTTTACTTTAACCAAGTAAAGTCTGAAAATGATTGATTAAGATCAATTCATATATTTTTCTCAACACTTATTTGGCGACCATACTGGGGAGATCTTTGATATCTCTCTGGTTAAATTTTATACTCAATTTTCATCGATACATATTTCTTTTTTTGTTTTTTATTCTTTGATTGTTTTGTTATTCACGACTGTTCATGTTGCAAGACAGCACAATCTTGAGCACGATCTCCAAGATGAGACCATCATTTCTTTGAACATGTTTCATACTATTTTAGACACTGCTAGGACCCATGTCGAGCTTAACCATTCTTGGGAAGCAATTGAAAGGGGTATTAGTGTTCAAGAACAATTGGAATCTAGACGTAGGAAGCTTAGAAATAAGAAATAGCCTTTTGTTTCTTCATTTTTGGCCTTTCTTTCATGTCCTTAGATTCTCGTGCTTCTAGGAGAAGAAGAGGCTTGTCACCTGAAATCAATCCTATTGTTGAAATAGGAAGAAGAAACGTTGTGTTGTCTACCCAATAAAGTGATCTAAGGAGAACTTTATCTGATTGATCCATATTGTCTTTCTTTTCCTCATATATCATCCACAACATTGCATCTAGCAATGGCTCTGGTGGCACTGGAAGTGCTCCATATTCCCAATATTCATCATCATCATTGATTGGTAGCTTTTACAGCCACCATATCCATGTCCAATCTACTACAAACCCCACCAAAGTCATTAAAAAGTATGGACTTTTTCAGTTTGTTGAAGATGCCACAACCACACCATAGCATGTGTACTCCCCTCTTAACCTAGCACCTGTTATTCGCCCACTTTCGAAGTTTAAAGAGCATCTGCCTAAGTTTTCAGGAAATAACATTGTCAGTACCAATGAACACCTAGTGGCATTTTCTAATGCTTGTCATAACATAGGGGATAATGACAATGACACCTGCATGTGCTTGTTCGTCAATTCCTTGGAAGGAAAGGTCGCTGCTGAATTTTTTGACCTTCCTCCTAAGATCCTGTCTACTTGGGAGGAGTTGATTTATTGGTTTTGATCCACTTACGGGCAATCCAAAATCCCTACTAAGAAGTTAAGGGAGTACAACAAAGTCACTTACAAATATGGTGAGACCATCAGGTCCTTCAACCTGTGTTTCACCAAGTTGTATAATCAAATTCCTGAGTTTATCCGCCCTCAGAACCAAGCCACTTTCATGCATTACTACAATTCATTTCCTTCTCCTTACCATCATAGGCCTGAGGAAAAAACCATTGACAATCTTGGCTCTTCCCTGCATACTTTCTCAAAGTATAAAGAATAGATTGAACAAACTAGTCTACCCTAAGGAGAATCAGTTAGACAGACAGACATGTTCTCTCTCTTACAACTAGTACAAGATATGAACAATTGTATGATAGCATTTGAGCGAAAGAGAATTGTTTCCCCTCTCACCCCTGGAGCTTCATCCTCTTCTACACCTCCTTTTAGAAATCCAATTGAAAATAACTTTCTGTCTAAGGATATCCTGCCTAGGAGTTGGTGTAACTTTTGCAAGGAACACCATGAAGAAACCACATGTGAGGTAAGGAAGAGTTTCAGAGACAATATCTTTGGTAAAATGCCAGAAGCCACTATCATTGTCCTAGATTTTTCCGAGCCAAAAGATCTCATAGTTATCAATACCAGAAACAAAGCCTATGCCTCAAAAGGAAAGTTTGACCCTCCTCACGGTTCTTCTAGACCGAGATAATCCTCAACCGTTGCGGCACCCCAAGTTCCTGAAAAATCCTAAGATTAAAAGAATCACTCCTTCCCACCCCTCTTCCAAATACAACATCTTGAATCAATTGGATAACATCAAAATAAGATGCAACCCTCCAAGACATGTTTGTCGTCTCTGAAAAACAGATGCGTCTGAAACAATTCATGGAAGGAAAGGCTTCCATCATAGCCAATATTTCTAAAGAGGTGAGTGAAGAGGACTCCTCTGTAAATAAATTAAGCGTACATAACTTTAGATACCCTGTAAAAAAAAAAACCTTTTATATTTCTACAAAGATCATGGATAAAGTCGCCCATTGTTGCCTTATTGATGGTGGTTCGGGCCCAAGTGTGATCTCAAAGATTATTATGGAATATCTAGGCTTGACTTGTACAAATGAAAATTATAGAAGCATGCTCTCCTATAATAGTATACAACAAAATACCATAGGTGATATTAAGGATGTAACCTTGGTTTTATGCACTCATCCTGAGATAAGGACAACCCTTAGCATTCAAGTGATTGATAGGCCTTTAAGAAATTATTCAATTATCTTTTGGAGATATTGGCAAGCCCTAATAGGTGGATACCTCTCGCTTGACGGGACACATTTATCTGTTCCTCGGAATGGAAAGAATATCATATTCCTTAGAGAAGGAAGAATTTCACCCTACATAGAGAGTGTTCCACAATCTATCATAAACCATATCAAAGAGGACCTAGGAGTGTACTCCATATTCACTGAAGAGTATAATATTCCTCTGGAAAGAATTGATTTAGAGGATGAATTGTGGTGTATGAACTTCGATGGTTCACGCTCAAATGAGGGTAACGGGGCTGGTATTATCTTAGTTTCCCCTACAGGGAAGATTCATAATATGTCATATAGGTTGGAGTTCGCTTGCTCAAACAATGTTGATCAATTTGAATCTTTGTTGTTAAGCATTGAGAATGCCCTTAATCTTGGTTATGGTCACCTTTCGGTTTTCAGAAATTTTGAGCTTGGTATGAACCTGATACGTAAGACATGCTCTTCTAGAAAAAAGATGATGGGACAATATTACCAAACTGTTTGGGCACTTGTCTCGAACCTCCTATCTTTTAACATCACTCATTTTAAGAAGGAGTTGAATTCAATAGTTGATCAATTAGTTGTCTTCACAGCCTCTCCTATGCATCATCTCTTGCCTCACTAGCCTAATTATTCTTTCCAATCTCTACATCGTCCATACATTTTTGAGAATGAAGAATTCAGGAAAGCCATCCCTAACCATGAAAGAAATTATGTTGTCATTCAAAATGAACCTCTCAATCCTGAGGAGATTATACCTGTGGAAAAGAATAAAACTTCTGAAGGATTGACTCATCTCGGGTTTTCGTTTTCCTCGAGTTTTGTAGGAAACAAATATAAACAGGAAGAGGAGGAGCTACAACTGAAGGTGTTGAAGCCATCTCCATGAACATTAGGACACCTGTATCTTCATTGAATGTTAAAATAAATGTCCAGGGTTCTGATAAAGAAATATTAAAGTCTGTTGAATTACTCGGTAGATTTCAAGAGGTTTTTGCTTGGTTTAATATGGATCTTCATGGTTTTCATCCAGGTCTTGTTCAACATACTATGAAATCATCTAGGCAAAAATGAAAACTTGTTAACTATGCACTAAAAGAAACTTTTCATAGGGATCCGAGGAATTTCCCATACTAAGATGTTCTTGTTAGTCCACCCTAAATGGGTTTCCAAATGGGGACCTACTTTGAATACCATTTAAAATATGAGAACCTACATTAGTCTTCAAAATTTCAGGCAAGAAATTATGAGAAATCATTTCCCCCCACTCAGCATGAAAATATTTCTGCAACAAGTTGTAGAGTTACACTTGGAGCCCCTACTTGACAGTTTGTTTGGTTACAATAAAACCAAGGTAAAAGGGGAAAATATTCACAAAACCACTTTTATTACAAATTGTGATACTATGTCTTATAGTTGCCTACCTTCTTGCTTACTTAATACCAGTATCGCCTTAAAAAGGCCTATACACAAAACTTTCAATGAATTGGTTAGTCTCCATGTTTATCTTGATGATTTAATCGTATGCGTCAAAAGGATGATAGTTACGTCAGAGTGTCAAGTGTTAGGTCATATCCAGATTACTTTTGTCTTGGACACTGACTCAGAAATTTTAAAGGAATTACAAAGACAATGGTTTTCTCACAGCACTAATAGTCCTCGCTTGAATTATTGTGAGGGACCAGCGTGAAAAGTTTTTATTTGTTGATTGAATCTTTCTATATACTAGTAGCTTACCTTTGTTTTCAAATTTTTGTGCTTCATTTTTCTGCCTTACGGCACTTTGACTTCTTCTTTCTGAATTGAATTTTCATTTTCTTGCTACTTTTTGTTTTTGTCTTTTACTGTTGCTATTTTAATTTCTGCATTATTACTTATGTTGCAATTCTTGTCTTTATCATCTTTTAAGTGTTTGGTCAAGTTAGAATGTTGGATCAATTCTGCCACAGTGACACCCCTGAAAAATAATTTTTAGTCGATAACGATAAAGCTTACACAGTTGTTATGATCTCACCTCTGAAGGGCCTTTGAATGTGTTACATATTTCCACTGCTATCTTACGAGTAATTGGTTGTTTCCCGCTTCTTCTTGCCATTTCTTCATTCATCGAGATATTAAGAGAAAATCTATAAGTCTCCCTTTTTAAAGTTAAGAGAAAATTATAGTCAAATGATTATGCATACATTGGTAAAACCCCTCATACTTAACATTTTTCATGAGTTATTCCCAAATTCTTGGTCATCTTTCCATTAAATCCGCTCATTTCCCCCTGTTGCATAATCATTCGAGTCACGGCTTCTTGAGATTACTATTCTTGGTTTGTGAAACCATGAGTTCTAAGTTCTAATTTGTTAAAAAAAAAAATCGTTGTGGATTTGTCGGTTTGTTGACGATTGAAAATGTCAACATAATTTCACCTACAAAGTGTTTCTAAAGCCTATCATTATATAATACTAAATAATGCTAGTAGGTGGGACCCCCTTGAGATTTGAAGATCAGATCTATTCATTTTCAATGTTATGATGATGTGCTACAAAGGTTCACATGGTTGATGAGAATATGGTTGTCATTGATATGAGTTAAGATTTGGGATGTTGTTCCTTCATGATACTACAACCTACTTTTCATTTATGGTATTTTTTCTTCTCCCACCTGCACAACAAATATGTTAGTGAAAATTGCAAAAAGGCATTTTGAGAAAAAAAAAATACTACATCTGATGCAAAAGAGACCTAGCTCTGCAATACTACATGCATAAAGTGTTTGTTGATAGTGGTTAACTCATAACTAACAAGAAAATGGCTATGAAATATTGTTAAGTTATATTTTATATGCATATGGTGGAAATTTTAGTGGCGCATTTTGGCAAGGAGATAATACAATGGTTATGCATCAGTTGATGCAAATTGGTAGTTGATGTGCATATGTTATAAACCTTGGTGGCTCATGGAAGTAATGGCTTTACATTTTACAGTGATTATGTTGTTAGTGATGATTCTATTTTTTTGTTGTCGAGCAATTTGTTTGAGTTATGACATGGGTGGTGCATTTGGTAAAGTAACGATGCAAATGGTTAGATTGTGGAACTTGGATTATGTTGTGGTTTAAAATTGTTGATATTCTTGATGCATCATTTGATTAATGGTGTTAATGGGGGCTCGTTGGCATGTACTATAGAGTAAATTTGATATGGGTGGAGGCGATGTGCATTTATTGCATGTCACCTTTACCCTTCTCATTGGCCACCACCCTAGTCGGACTATTGCTTGATCTAGGTGTTGTGATTGTGCTCCAGAGTTTTAGCAAGGTGAACTGCTCGGCCACCTCTCATCTTAAGGATTTAAATTAACAAGTATGTCTCTTTTGGCCATTCTTGAATTCACTCTGGTTATGAAATGGTTTTGACTCAGTTGTGTGGGTTTTTCTTTGTCCTGAGTGCTACAACTATGTGGAATTTTGGTTTCGAATGGAAAACGGATGGTTCTACTGTAATAGTTTTAAGTTCATCAGAGTTGTTAGTCTTCCTGGGTGATAATTCCTCATCACCACTGCATTTTGGTTGAAGAGTTTTGTTTAAATCATGGATAAATGGTTGTACTCCCAATTCTTGGGTTTAACTAGAGCCTATTCTCCTATTTTGGCCCTGTCAAGGAACTGTCTCTCATTCAGAAGCTTCATAGGTTTCCTTGTGTGTACACATGTAGCCTCGAAGCTTCACCGTAATTAATTTTCTTCCTCCTGTAAGGATAGCGTACAAGCCCTTAACCCTCTAGACTCAAAATCGTATGCCAAGTGGTTACTGGTTATTATGCTCTATAGTTTTGAATGCGATCTCACCCGTTGGTCATATAGCAGTCAGGTTGGCACGGATTTTCGTCACTTCCTCTGTAATAATAGCATGAGCTTTGCATCGCCAATTTACACTTCTAAAAATTCACAGTCACCAGCCTGATGTCAAAGAACTCAATTGTTTTAATGGAATGGCCTCTTCCCTTTTTGATTGGGTGTGTGGGTATACATAGTGACCATGGCTTGTTCGGTCGATTGTTTGTTTCCTTACCACAGTGGTGAATTGTTTGTTAATGTACAGTCACTATTTTTCCACTTATGGTGAATTGGTTGATGGTTGACATTGGTTACAAGAATTTGGTGTTGTTCACACATGTTGTGTCCTGTATATGATGTTTTGCAAAGTAAAATATTGGACTGGATATATCCACTGCATATTTTTTATTGGTAAAATAATCATAAGTATGTGCGGCCTGATCACTCACAGGTGACTTAATAAAAATCCCAGGATGATTTTTTTGAGTTATGTTGTGTCATATGTTGTTGTGTGGTTACTAGAAATATTACATTGTGGGATTCTCTTAGTTGTGCACTTTGTGCAATATGGATGACTTATTTTTATGCTATGCTATACCCACTGAGTTTTAAGTGCGTTATTTATTGCAATTGATCATTATTGATGGCATTCATGTTGGATATTTGGCTCGGATTTTAAGTCGCATTAAGATGTTTTTTTTTACAGTAGGAATGGTTACATGGTTTCGGAAATTTACTTCTGCATAGCCTGGGTCTAAATGATGATTGTTGGTTGTATAGTCGATTTCCTTTTTCAAGCATGGCATGTGAGGTTTTGATTATTTTGGTTTTTCTACTGCATATCTATATATCAAAATGAATATAATTACAGAACTTGATTGGCTCTAATATAGAAGTAGTGACTTCATTATTATTTTTGGGAAACATTACTTTCAGATATAGATGTGGATTGAAGAAATGTATGGCAGTGGTGGATGTTAATGATTACAGATTGAAAATGAGTGTTGTTGTTGACTATTGTAAAATATAGAATGTGCGAACAAAGGGAACAAAACCTCTTACAAATTGTGTGAAATACTTACCTTTAATGATGGCATTGTGTTGGATATTTTATTATTGGACAGTGAACTATTTAGGTACACAGTAATTGTTTTCAGTCATGATGATTGTTGGTTGATGCATATTTTCTTACTGCAAAATTTGTTATGGATTCCTTGATTAATATCATGAATAGTAAAAAAAAAAATCAACCCTCATTATCTCATTTTCTACTAATTACAACCCCCTCACATATGCCATATTCATTTTGTTCACTCCCTGTTCTGATATTGATTACAGCTAAGAAAATTTATGTGTTAAGTGGATGAAGTGGAAGTGTCTTGAGTGGATTGCAGTAGGGTTTTTTGGGTTGATTTACAGTAGATTGTTGTTGTCATTGAGCAGTGACCATTTCTTCTCCCCTTTCATTATATAATATTTTGTCTCAATACAAACCCCTCATATATCCCTGAACATTTTTCACCCCCTCATTGATTAACATTAGAACAATTTGTATGGATTGGATTGCATGAGCCTAATACATTCTGAGCCAAATCTATTTCGTATTTTTAAGGAGTTGTCATGCATGGTTATTTAAAAGACTATTTGATAATTGTTAACATATGCAGGATGAGTTTTTTCAGTTGGGGAAGCCATGGCCGGGGAAATAGTCGTAGAGGTAACTGGAACTAAGGCCCAAGAAGGCCTAGGTTCTCTATACATTTTGATGTTGATTCAAAAGAGCTTGGCCATTTGTTTCATGCAAGATTATTTAATTGGATTGGACAGGGAATATTCCAACTCTGAAAGGCCTCCTTTCCAAGCCCCTCAAGCCCTCGACATCCCTGTGCCTCCTCATGTCTCTTTATAGCCTAAAGTCCCGGAAAATGATGGGTGGTAGGATATTGTTCACCCGGCAGTCTCCCAACACCGTGGCTGGCCAAAATTAACTTTGTTTGCTCCTTCAACTTTCAACCCCATTTTCCAATCTTCCCCTAACCACTTGCCAGTGAAATCCTCCCATGCCAGCAAGAGATTGAATATTGAATCCCACCAAGAATTTAATAAAGTAAAAGCTATTGTTTCCCCTTCCTCACCCTTCGATGACTCTAACATATATGTGTCTTCACAGATGCATTTGAGCGATGATTGTTCCCAATTGATCAATGAGATCAATCTTAAAGGCTATGACCATCCCAAGGCAAATTCAGGGAAATCAAGAGGTGACAGCAGCAACAAAGGAACGGTTGCATCACAGACTGGAAAATATGGCTTTTGAATTTTATGTTATTTATTGTTTTATGAAAGTGGACTTCAGGGATTTTGGACAACATGTTTTATTTTGGATATATGAGTATTATTTTTGAAATAATTTCGATTTTCATGAGCTAAAATTGCCAAAAGTAAATATGTTGATGGGAGGCACAAGGAGGTTTGTTTTCTTAACTAATGGATTATGTTATGATTGTTATGAACTAAAGGAAGTCACAAGGGGTCCTACCTACAAGTTATTATTTATTTATGACCCTGTTATGATTATTACCTTTTTCCCCCCTAACTAAAGTTAGTTGAGTCTTTAGTTAGCTTAACTAATAAGTTGGTTCAACTACTTCAACCAATTCCAATTTGTTAAAAGAAAAAGTAAGGGAGGAAAAAGTGGAGGATAGAATCCCAAAGCATGTTAAGGTTTTCTCTTTGAGTTGATGTTGAGATAGTTCAGTTTTCATTCATTCATATATTCATCATAGCCTACTTCTCTTTTGTGATAGCAGGGTCTTATTGTAGACAACAATATTCAGGGTCTGAATCAAATCATTCAGACACTTGTTCTTCAGAGGTGTTGATCTATCTTTGATAGTCTGTGTAGACTTGTATGTTTGTGAATTAATTATCATGACCGATAAAGGCTATTGTGCAAAGTCGAGTGGGCAGAAATCTATGGCAAGTTGATCCAGCTTTTAGAGTTCATTTTTGGTTTTCTGTCAGAGGTCCTTTTGTATGTTCCATCGGGGATTTCTAAGTTTGACTTTGGTCCAAGATTTCTATGTGAAGTTTTGTAAATACAATGACTCTTTGGTCAATTGGAATGAAATAAAGGATTTCTTTATGTCTCATATATCTTGAGTATCATCTTGGTGTCTTTACTTATGTTATTACATTTATTTCAGCAAGTGATACGTTCAGATAAATACATAAAAAGAGAATTTCTAGCAAGATTTTTGTTGATAAAAGACTAGCCTAAGCAGTTGTAATTAATACTTGTGATTTAGGATATATATTTTGTTGGCTATAAACATAGGGTGATATTCTTGTCTACTTTACTTTAGCCATGTAAAGTGTGAAAATTCTTGAGTAATATCAATTCATTATTTTCCTCAACATTTAATTGACGACCATACTGGGGAGATCTTCGATATCTCTCTGGTTAAATTTTATACTCTATTTTCATCGATACATCTTTATTTTTTTGTTTTTGATTCTTTGACGGTTTTTCTATTCATGATTTTTCCTGTTGCAAGACAACCCAATCTTGAGCCCGAACTCCAAGACCAGATCAACATTGATTTGAACCTATTTCATATTATTTTCGACACTGCTAGGACCCATGTCGAGCTTAACCATTCTTGGGCAGCAATTGAAAGGGATATTAGTGTTCAAGAACAATTGGAAGCTAGACGTAGGCAGCCTAGAAATCAGTAGTAGCCTTTTTCTTCTTTAGTTTTGTCATTTATTTCATGTCCTTTGATTCTCATGCTTCTAGGAGAAGAAGAGGGTTGTCACCTAAAATCGATATTATTTCTGAAATAGGAAGAAGAAACGTTGTGTTGTCTTCCCAAAAAAGTTTTCTAAGGAGAAATTTATCTGATTCATCCAACTCATCTTTATTTTCCTCATCTATCATCCACAATATGGCATCTAGTGGTGGCTTTGGTGGCACTGGAAGTGCTCCATCTTCCCAATATTCATCGTCATCGGTGATTTGTAGCTTGTAAAACCACCATATACTCATCCAATCTACTACAAACCCCACCAAAGTCATTAAAAAGTATGGACTTTTTCAGTTCAAAGAAGATGCCACACCCACACCATGGCATGTGTCCTCCCCTCTTAACCTAGCACCTGCTACTTGCCCACATCCGATGTTTAAAGATCATCTACCTAAGTTTTAGGAAATAACACTGTCAGTACCAATGAACACCTAGTGGCATTTTCTAATGCTTTTCATAACATAGGGGCTAATGGAAATGACACCTACATGCGCTTGTTCGTCAATTCCTTGGAAGGAAAGGCTACGGCTGACTTTTTTGATCTTCCTCCTAAGATCTTGTCTACTTGGGAGGAGTTTATTTATTGGTTCTGATCAACTTACGGGCAATCCAAAAGCCCTATTGAGAAGTTAAGGGAGTACAACAACATCACTTACAAATATGGTGAGACCATCAGGTCCTTCAACTTGCATTTCACCAAGTTGTATAATCAAATTCCTAAGCTTATCCACCCTCAAAACCAAGCTGCTTTCATGCATTTCCTTCTCCTTACCATCGTATGCTTGATGAAAAATCCATTGACAATCTCGGTTCTTCCCTGCATACTTTCTCAGAGTACGAAGAACAGCTTGAACAAACTAGTCTACCCCAAGGAGAATCCGGTAGATAGATAGACATGTCCACTCTCTTACAGCTAGTACAAGATATGAACAATTGTAGGATAGAATTCGAACAAAATAGCATTGTATCCCCTCTCACCCCTGGAGCTTCATCCTCTTATGCACTTCCTTTTAGAAATCCAATTGAAAATAATTTTCTTTCCAAGGATATCATGCCTAGGAGTTGGTGTAACGTTTGTGAGGAACACCATGAAGAAACCATGTGTGAGGTAAGGAAGAGTACCAGAGACAATATCTTTGGTAAAAGACCAAAAGTCACTATCGTTGTCCTAGATTTTGCTGAGCCAGAAGATGTCATGGTTATCAATACCAAAAACAAAGCATATGACTCAAAAGACAAGTTTGACCCTCCTCGTAGTTCTTTTAGCTCGAGCTCATCCTCAACTGCTGCATCACCCCAGGTTCCTAAAAATACTGATAGTCAAAGAATCACTCCTTCCCCCCCTCTTCCAAATACAACATCTTGAATCAATTGGCTAACATCAACGTAGATGCAACCCTCCTAGACGTGGTTGTCATCCCTGAATAATAGATGCATCTGAAACAATTCATGGAAGGAAAAGCTTCCTTCATAGCCAATATTTATGAAGAGGTGAGTGAAGAGGACTCCTCTGTAAATAAATTAAGGGTACATAACTTTAGCTACCCTGTAAAAAAAAAAACCTTTAATATTTCTGTAAAGATCATGGATAAAATCGCCCATTGTTGCCTTATTGACAGTGGTTTGGGCCCAAGTGTGATGTCAAAGATTATTATGGAAGAGCTAGGATTGTCTTGTACAAATCAAAATGTCAGAAGCATGCTCTCCTATAATAGTATACAACAAAATACCATAGGCAAGATGACGAATGTAACCTTGGTTTTATGCACTCATCCTGAGATAAGGACAACCCTCATCATTCAGGTGATTGATATGCATGTAAGAAATTATTCAATTATTTTGGGGAGATATTGGAAAGCCCTAACAGGTGGATACTTCTCGCTTGACGGGACACATTTATCCATTCCTCGGAATGGAAAGAATATCATAGTCCTTAGAGAAGGAATAATTCCACCCTACATAGAGAGTGTTCAACAATCTAGCATAAACCATATTGAAGAGGACCTAGGAGTGTACTCCATATTCACTGAAGAGTATAATATTCCTCTGGAAAGAATTTATTTAGAGGATGAATTATGGCATATGCACTTCGATGGTTCATGCTCAAACGAGGGTAACGAGGTTGGTATTATCTTGGTTTCCCCTGCAGGGAAGATTCATAATCTATCATATAGGTTGGAGTTTGCTTGCTCAAACAATGTTGATGAATTCAAAGCTTTGTAGTTAGTCATTGAGAACACCCTTAATCTTGGTCATGGTCACCTTTCGGTTTTCGGAAATTCTGAGCTTGTTGTGAACATGATACGTAAGACATGCTCTCCTAGAAACAAGCTGATGGAAAAATATTCCCAAACTGTTTGGGAACTTGTCTTGAACCTCCTATATTTTAACATCACTCATGTTAAGAAGGATTTTAATTCAATAGTTGATAAATTAGCTATCTTTGTAGCCTCTCCTACTCATCATCTCTTTCCTCACTAGCCTGATTGTGCTTTCCAATCTCTGCATCGTCCATACATTTCTAAGAATGAAGAATTCAGGAAAGCCATCCCTAACCATGAAAGTTATTATGTTTTCATTCAAAATGAACCTCTCAAGCCTGAGGATTTTTATACATGTGGAAAAGAATAAAACTCTTGAAGGCTTGACTCATATCAAGGTTTTGTTTTCCTTGAGTTTTGTAGGAAATAGAGATAAACAGGAAGAGAAGGAGCTACAACTGAAGGTGGTTGAAGCCATCTCCATGAACATTAGGACACTTGGATCTTCATTGAATGTTAAAATAAATGTTCAGGGTTCTGATAAAGAAATATTAAAGTCTGTTGAATTACTCGGTGGATTTCAAGAGGTTTTTTCTTGGTTTAATATGGATCTTCGTGGTTTTGATCCAGGTCTTGTTCAGCATACTATGAAACTAGCTAGGCAAAAATGAAGACTTGTTAACTCTGCACTGAAAGAAACTTTTCGTAGGGAGTTGAGGAATTTCTCAAAGACTGGGATGTTCTTGTTAGTCCACCCCAAATGGGTTTCCAAATGGGGACCTTCTTTGAAGACCATTGATAATAATAGAACCTGCATTAGTCTTCAAACTTTCAGGAAATAAATTATGAGAAATCCTTTCCCCCCACTCAGCATGAAAATATTTTTGCAACAGGTTGTAGAGTTACACTTGGAGCCCTTACTCGACAGTTTGTTTGGTTACAATAAAATCAAGGTAAAAGGGGCAAATATTCACAAAATAACTTTTATTACAAATTGCGATACTATGTCTTACAGTTTCCTGCCTTCTTGCGTACTTGATCCCAGTATCGCCTTAAAAATTCCTATACACACAACTTTCGATGAATTGGTCAGTCTCCATGTTTATCTTGATGATTTAATCATATGCATCAAAAGGTTGATAGTTACGTTAGAGTGTCAAGTGTTGGGTCATTTCCAAATTACTTTTGTCTTGGACACTAACTCGGAAATTTTAAAGGAATTACAAAAACAATAGTTTTCTCACAACACTAACAGTCCTCTCTTGAATTATTGCGAGGGACCAGCATGAAAAAAAAAATTGTTGATTGAATCTTTCTGTATACTAGTAGCTTAGCTTTGTTTTCAATTTTTTGTGCTTTCTTTTTCTGCCTTACGACACTTTGACTTCTTCTTTCTAAATTGAATTTTCATTTTCTTGCTACTTTTTGTTTCTGTCTTTTACTGTTGCTATTTTAATTTATGCATTATTACTTGTGTTGAAATTCTTGTCTTTATCATCTTTTAAGTGTTTGGTCAAGCTAGAATGTTGTATCAATTCTGCCACAGTGACACCCCTGCAAAAGCATTGTTAGTCGATAATGATCAAGCTTACACATATGTTATGATCTCTCATCTGAAGGGCCTTTGAATTTGTTACATATTTCTGTTGTTATCTTATGAGGAATTGGTTGTTTCCCACTTCTTCTTGCCATTTCTTCATTCATCGATATCTTAAGAGAAAATATTAACATTTTTTATGAGTTATTCCTAAATTCCTGGTCATATTTCCATTAAATCTGCTCATTTCCCCTGTTGCATAATCATTTGAGTCATGTCTTCTTGAGATTACTATTCCCAGTCTGTGAAACCATGAGTTTTGAGTTCTAATCTATTAAAAACAAATTTCCCTGTGGAGTCACCAATTTGTTGACGATTGAAAATGTCAACGAAATTTAACCTGCAAAGTGTTGCTAAAGCCTATTATTATATAAGACTAAATAATGCTAGTAGGTGGGACCCCTTGATCTTTGAAGATCAGATCTGTTCATTTTCAATGTTATGATGATGTGCTACAAAGGTTCACATGGTTGATGATAATATGGTTTTCATTGATATGAGTTAAGCTTTGGGATTTTGTTCCTTCATGATACTACAACCTACTTTTAATTTATGGTATTCGTTCTTCTCACACCTGCACAACAAATATGTTAGTGAAAATTGTAGAAAGGCATTTTGAGAAAAAAACAAAATACTATATCTGATGCAAAAGAGACCTAGCTCTGCAATACTACATGCATAAAGTGTTTGTTGATAGTGGTTAACTCCTAACTAACAAGGAAATGGCTATGAAATATTGTTAAGTTACATTTTATATGCATATGGTGGAAATTTTAGTGGCGCATTTTGGCAAGGAGATAATACAATGGTTATGCATCGGTTGATGCAAATCAGTAGATGATGTGCATATGTTATAAACCTTAGTGGGTCGTGGAAGTAATGGTTTTACATTTTACGGTTATTATGTTGTTATTGATGATTCTATTGTATATTTGTTGACCGATTTATTTGAGTTATGACATGGGTGGTGCATTTGGCAAAGTAACGATGCAAATGGTTAGATTGTGGAACTTGGATTATGTTACGGTTTAAATGTGTCGATATTCCTGATGCATCGGTTGATTAATGGTGTTAATGGGGGATCGTTGGCATGTACTATGGAGTAAATGTGATATGGTTGGAGGAAACATTCATTTACTACATGTCACCTTTACCCTTCCCATTGGCCACCACCCTAGTCAGACTATTGTTTGATCTGGATGTTGTGATTGCGCTCCGAATTTTTAGCAGGGTGAAACCACTCGGCCACCTCTCATCTTAAGGATTTCAATTAACAGGATGTCTCTTTTGTCCATTCTTGACTTCACTCTGATTATGAAATGGTTTTTTCTCAATTCTGTGGGTGTGTGTTTGTCCTGAGTGCTTCAATTGTGTGGAATTTTGGTTTCAAATGGAAAATGGATGGTTATGTTGTAATAGTTTTAAGTTCATCAGATTTGTTAGTCTTCTTGGGTGATAGTAGTGTAATCAATATCAGAAAGTAGTTTTTCCCAAAAATAATAATGATGTCAATTGCCTGAAAAAGGAAATTGACTATACAACCAGCAGTCATCATTTAGACCCAGGCTATGTAGAAGTAAATTTTTGAAACCCTGTAACCATCCCTACTATAAAACAAAACATCTTAAGGCAACAATGGGAGATTTTATCCATGATATTTACACAAATATAAAAGAGGGGGGGGGTGCAATTTACAAGGTATCTAAAGTTATGTAAACTTACTTTATTTACAGAGGAGTCTTATTCACTCACCTCTTCAGAAATATTGGCTACGACGAAATCTTTTCCTTCCATGAATTGTTTCAGATGCATCTGTTGTTAAGGGATGACAACCATGTCTAGGAGGGTTTCATCTTGTTTGATGTTATCCAATTGATTCAAGATGTTGTATTTGGAAGAGGGGGGGGGAGGAGTGATTATTTGATTCTTAGGATTTTTAGTAACTTAGGGCGTCGCAGCAGTTGAGGATGAGCTCAGGCTAGAAGAACTGCAAGGAGGGTCAAACTTTACTTTTGAGGCATAAGATTTGTTTTTGGTATTGATAACCATGACATCTTCTAGCTCGGTGAAATCTAGGACAAAGATAGTGGCTTATGGTGTTTTACCAAAGAACTTATCTCAGGCACTCTTCCTTGCCTCACACATGGTTTCTTCATGGTGTTCCTTGCAAAAGTTAGACCAACTCCTAGGTAGGATAGCCTTCCATTCCAAGGAATTGACGAACAAGTGCATGCATGTGTCATTGTCGTTAGCCCCTATGTTATGTCGAGTATTATAAAATGCCACTAGGTGTTCATTGGTACTGACAGTGTTATTTCCTGAAAACTTAGTGACGTAGGCGCGGCCCGCAGGTCACGTCCGCTCGTAGGATCCTCTCTTCTTCTATGGCTCGAAGAACTCTAAGGCTCTTCTATTTCCCTATCAGAAAATCTGCACCCATAGAACTCTCATGGGATCCCCTTCTCTTTGCTCATCGGGAGATCGGAACTCCCGACTTCGCGAATTCAAAGGTAAGTGGTTGGGTGTTGGTTCTACAAATCCTTGAACACCGATATGAGTCAACGCTGAACTTTCCATAATCCTATCGGGACTTCCTCTATCGCTATCTCGGCACTCGCGATGTTGAGCCGCTCAGTTCTCCGACTCCTGATGCCCGATACGCTGAAACTCTGATATACTTCACAGGTTGGCTTTTCAACTGTCCCATCACCTCGTCGAGATTTTGGACTTCGCGGGGTCGCGAATTCTGATGTCCAATGCTCAGAATTCTCGCTGCAAAACCCTGATGAAGCGTACCACCTGTCCACGTCACCAGCTCCTGTGGCCCCACACTATTTACGTAGCCATCGGGATATCACGTTTCACGATTTCGTGATTCCCGTTACAATGTTTTGGAGTTTCAATCCACAAAACCCTGATACACGATATACATGTAGATCCAACGACCCTTGTGACTCAGATCAACGACCTGCCCCTCTTGAGCTTTTCAACCTCTTGGGAATACCTACAGTATCTCCCTTGCAACTTTTTGAGATCTAACGGCTCACTGAGTATCGCGAATTCCCCTCGGAGAATTCTGACCGTTCGCTCCTTCCTGATGAAATCTGCGAAATGGCTAAGTGTTCCTCAACGGAACTCGTCCGCCTACTCGCAAACTTACGACGCCTCTTCAACCTTCAAGGCACAACTCCTCTGCACTGGCCTTCAACCAAATTTGAAGGTTTTATCCTTCCTGAGCTTCTCCACGACTTTCAATTCCCCCAAAAAGAAACTCTTGCATGCACTCCTTGCGGCAAACCTTCAACCACGTCTAAGTGTTGAAGCTCCTTGACTCTACACACACCTATAGCAGCAGTTCTTCAATTCTCTACTCGGATTCACAACTCTGAGACTTCTCTTGGCCTGTGCACTCCTTGCATGACTCTTGTACCCAACTATGCCTTCTGGATGAATGAGAACAAAAATTCTCTCTATTTGAACCCTCTGTCAACGCACTCCTTGCGGACACTTCAACTGCACTCCTTGCAGGAATCTTCTGGTTCAAATAGAGAAACAATTGAAACTCATTCCTTCTTCCTCTCAGACTTCAATCCAAACATGAAATCATATACACAGCATATAAAAGCAAATGTATAACTGGGCGCAAACATTCATGAGCATATCAACATCATTACATAGAGAACAGACACAAAACCATGAATTTGAACCAATCTCTTCTATTAATTCAAGTATCTGCACATGGGTATTCTCAAACAGCTCTCTGCATGCTCTTGCTCTTCCTGAATAATTTTACAATGCACAATGAGGGTGTCTATATCTCATTTCCCTCTTGCGCTCTAGAAACTGTCTAGTCTAGAATTAAATTCTATCTACTTTACATTAACTATTTTAAATGCCTCTACCTACTAAGGATGAGAGATATCCGCTCAAGGTCCATTACAATACACAAAGTGTGCCTCATTAAATTATCACATTAATGTTCACACAACAGTTTCAAAGTGTTTTTCAAAATTTGTGTTGGCTTGTCCAGCTGTCCTTCTGCTTCCGCGCTGGCTCACTTGATGTGGGAGATGCTCTTGCATCATACTCCCTCGCTTGAAAACTTTCATCGGCTCCTATCCATGAGCTCCTACACGATCTTTCCATGCTTTTGTATCTCTGCTTCAGTCTCCCAACTGGCATCTTCAACTAGATGGTCCCTCCATTTGACTAGATACTCAAAGTATTGCTTTCTCCTGGTCCTCTTACTCACTCTCTTGTCCAGTATGTATTCCATCTGCGGCTTTTTTGCAACTGGCATCTGTTTTTTCCACTGGATCATTGGCTGCTCAGTTCCAGTCTCTGCTTCTTCAGCTCTGTATGGGTACAAATTTGAGATATTGAATATCGGAGATATTCCAATCCCATCGGCTAGTTCAATCTCATAAGAATTGTCCCCAAATTTTCTCAAGACCTTGCATGCCCCGATTTTCTTCATCTTAAGCTTATTGTATGTGCCTCTCGGGAACCTTTCTTTTCTTAGATGTGCCAGAACCACATCACCAACTTCAAACTGAAGTTGTCTTCTATGTTGATCTGCTTTGCGCTTATACTCCTGACTCAAATCCAACAGTCACTGCTTCTCCTGGTTGTGAAGTTCCTTCATCGCCTCTGTGAACTCTTCCGCACTAACGCTCCTAGTTGCAGTTTATTCTGAATCCCTTATTTTAGAAACTCCTCTCAGTTGCATGCCATAGACAACCTAAAATGGACTCTAGCTTGTGCTCTGATTTACTGAATCATTATATGAAAACTCTGCCTGCGGCAATATATTGTCCCAACTGTTGTGGTGCTCTTTCACAAAGTTTCTCAGCAAATCTCCCAGACTTTTGTTCACCACTTCTGTTTGTCCATCCATATGAGGATGATAAGTTGAACTAAACAACAAGTTAGTCCCCAGCTTCTTCCATAACGTCCTCCAAAAGTGCCCTATGAACTTTGTATCTCTATCTGAAACTATACTTCTTGTAAGTTGTGAAGTCGAACGACCTCTTTGAAAAACAGATTCGCGATGTGAGTTGCATCACTGGCTTTCTGGCATGGGATAAAATGTGCCATCTTGGAAAATCTATCCACTACCACAAAGATTGAACCAAATCCTATTTGTGTCCTTGGAAATCCCAATACGAAATCCATGCTTATTCCATCCCACGACCTCTCTGGTATGGGTAATGGTTGATAGAATCCTACATTCTGCTTTCTCCCCTTTGAATGTTGGCAAATTATGCATCTGTTTACAAATCGCTTGACCTCTTAGTGCATCCCTGACCAAAAGTATGACTCGCTCAGCCTTGCAAATGTCTTGTCATGACCGAAGTGTCCAGCTAATCCTCCCCTGTGTTTTTCCTTTAACAGATTCTCCCTCATGGAGCAATTTGGAATACACAATTGATTTCCCTTGAACAACAATCCTTCCTGGATCACGTACTTTATCCATTAGCTTCTGTCTCTGAGAACTGGGTTCTCAGCTGCTTCGTATGCTTTTTTAAAATCCTGATCATCTTCATACATGTCCCTGAGATCATCAAAGCCTGACGTCTTGACTTTGAACTCCTGCATCAGCAAACATTTCCTGCTCAAAGCATCAGCAACTTTGTTAGAAGTACCCAAAATATGCTTAATTACAAAAGTGAAATTCTGCATGTATTCAACCCACTTAACATGCCTCTGATTCAACTTCTCCTGTTGCATCACAAACTGCAATGCATGGTTATCACTATATAAAACAAATTCCTTTGGAATCAAATAGTGCCTCCATTTTTTCAATGCCTGTATGATGGCATAGAATTCCTTATCATACGTGGAGTACTTTTCTTTTGCCTCATTCAACTTCTCACTGAAACATGCAATCGGTCTATCCTCCTGACTCAAGACCGCTCCTATGGAAAACCCGCTTGTGTCACATTTCACCTGAAATGTCTTCTGCAAATCCGGCAACACCAAAACTGGTTGTTCCATGATCTTCTTCTTCAACAGATTGAAACTTTTCTCAGCCTCATTAGTCCAGTGAAAAGATTTATGTCTTTTATTCATTGTATCCATCATCGCTACACTATCTCCACTAAAATTTCTAATGAACTTTCGATAGAAACTAGCCAGTCCGTGAAAACTTATCACCTCAAAAATATTTCTCGGTGATGACCAATTTTTAATTACCTCCACCTTATCTGGATCCATCCTCAACTTATTTTCCGAAATAAAAAATCCCAGATAAATGAGTTATGTCTTCATGAATGAGGACTTCTTTATGTTTATCAACAGATTTTCCTGTTGTAGCTTCTTCATTACTGTAGCTAAATGGTTCAGATGTTCTGCCTTTGTTTTGCTAAAAATTAATATGTCATCCAGATACACAATGACAAACTTCCCGATGAATTCCCTCAGGACTTCATTCATTAACCTCATAAAGGTACTCGGTGAATTTGTCAAGAAAAACAGCATAACAAGCCATTCATACAGCCTTCATTGGTTTTGCAGGTCGTATTCCACTCATCGCCTTCCCTCGTGCAAATCTGGTGATATCCGCTCTTCAAATCAATCTTTGAAAACAAAAAATATCCACTTAAGAAATCCATCAAATCATCCATCCTCGGAAATGGAAACCTGTACCTAATGGTTATCTTGTTGATGGCTCTTGAGTCAGTACACATTCTCCAACCTCCATCTTTTTTTGGACTGAGTACCGTTGGAACGGCACATGGGCTCAAACTTTCCCTGACCAATCCTTTCTTTAGCAGCTCTTGGACCTGCTTCTTGATCTCTTCATTTTCTTGTGGCGTCAACCTGTATGTGGATTTATTCGGCAAACTAGCTCCTGGTATGAGGTCTATATGATGACTCACACTCCTCATCGGTGGAAACGAATGAGGTAATATGTCCACCACGATGTCAGCGAACTCTTCCAGTAGTTCCTGAATTTCTCCTAGAAAATCGTCTACTCTCATGCTAGTCAAAACGATCCTTGGTTTCCTGACCACAAAGAATTCTGGATCTTCTTTCTTCTTCACCTCCGTAAGAAGCTCCTTCCTGCTCATGAGGAGTACAGTATTTCTCCCTTCTGGTTTTACCTCCTTATATTTTATTGGAAGCAACATGTGTGTCCTCCCACTCTTCTCTAGAGTATACGCATTCATCTTCCCATCATGAATTACGTTCCTGTCATATTTCCATGGTCTACCCAGCAATAGATGACAAACATCCATAGGAATAACATCACACGAGATCCTATCATTATATACTCCTATCTTGAATTCAACTAAACATTGTTTAGTGGCATTTACCTGATGTCCCTTCTGTAGCCATGAAACTTTGTATGGACTCGGGTGATCAGTCGTCTCCAACTCCAGCTTCTCTACCATCTCGGTGGAAACGAGATTATCTGTGCTACCGCTGTCCACGATAACCTTGCGTACCATGTCCTTGGTTTTGCAAGAAGTTATGAAAAGTCTGTTTCTTTGAGATGAGTCCTCCACCTCCTTATCGGGTGTTAAGAGAACCGTACGCATCATCAATGACCTTCCTCCTTCTGCATCTTCTGCTTCAATATCTCACCTCTGTGCCTCGGTGATGTGAGATCCTCCACTGTCCTTCTTTTTCTTTGGACACTCGAATGAACTGTGCCCATTTTTTCCACATGTGATTACTCCACCTCTTCCTCTTCTTCTACCTTTGGTACGAGGAAACATATTATTATCAGTGTATCCTCCGCTCTACTCTGTATGTTGCCCTCTCTGTTCAACATGCTAGCCTCGCTGTGAACTTCCACCTCTCTCGGTTCTAGTCTGAGGCTTTTTCCAGTCGTCCTTGGGCTTCTGGTATTTATCTTGGGCAATCGATTTTCCTTTGGGATGAATCCTGCCTCGGCCTTGCTGACCTTTCTTACGGCTCAGCTTCTCTTCAGCTTTCAAATCCATTTGATAGGCATCCTCCACCGTTCGGATGGTTGCCATACTCATCTCGTCCTGGATATCGTATCTAAGGCCATTCATATACCTGGAAACTTTCTCATCAT
>ML816012.1:83929-96987 GCA_009831015.1 Picea engelmannii | reverse complement strand
AGGGAAAGAGAGAGAAAGTAAACCTTCGTTAATTACCGGGATGGTATATTAGGCTAAGTAAAAATGTATTTACGAGGGATATTTAATTAATGAATATTAATTATCCATATTGGGGATTGAATAAATGAATACTAAGTAGTGAAATTTTAAGATAATATTTATTAATTAACGTAGTAGGATTATAATAAATTGATAGGTGTCAGCCTCTGGTTGGGTGAGTCTTCGTGACATGAATTCCACATGTTAGTTGATGTGGCAGAGAGGTGACATGTACTTTTATAGTGGCAGGGCCACGGTGGCATGTACACGATGAAAACAGTGGTAGAGGTGGTAGGTGAGTGGGCACCAAGTGGAAAATGAGTGGGCGTCATGTGGCAGGAATCTATCGGTCTGGTAAAGCCACGAGTCCAGGACACATGTCATACTTTTGTTCATTGTGGGGGGTGGTCTTGTGTGATTATTATAAACACAATCTCGGGGTGTCTCAATCCCCCCATGTGTGACACATCAACCAGGAACAAACCATGGTTAGGTTTCATGACCCCTCTACCCATCGTTAAACTTCGAACATGCAAGGGGGATGTGATGGAATTAGGGTCATCGATCTAAATCACAATCGATCTTGATCGTTCACTTAAAGACATTAACTTTCAAAAGGAGGGGGAAAGGTGGATTAATGCGATAATTTTCAGTGCCATGTCAATATGCACGTCATCAACCATGTTGTGTTCGAAGGTGATGTGTAGAACACATCAATACCACATCAAATTGGTACATTGGTGTGGATTCCATGTGATACCATGTGGATGTAAGAAACCTTTGATCAAAGAAAGCCTAAAACTTTCAAAGGCCATAACTTTTATTCCAGAGCTTGGATTTGGGCATAACTATAGTCGTTAGAAAGATCTTAACGAGAAGAAGACAATGATGCTCTCAAGAAGAGACTTAGAGATGGTTAAGGAAAAGAGAAATTTTAATACCCCATTCCTTTAAAAGGTACTTAGACGTTTGGGTGTCTTACAAAGTGGTATGAGAGCATAATTCAACACTTGGTCTGCTTGGGCTCAGGAAAGAATCGAATAAATTTTCATGGAAATATCTTTTTAAGGGGAAAGGAACCCTACCCTACCCTATCCATAAGAGCTTATTAATTGTTGTTACTATTGAAAAGAGGGTTAGGAATCTTTATTGTTTTTACATGTTTAAACATGAATTGTCTGTCATTATTATGTTCTTAATGATGAATTTGATTTCACCGTACAAAAAATTACATGTGTTGTTCATAAATAAGTGGATAATTAACTAACAAAAAATGTTGTTATCAGCACTTAACTAGTTAGTTGACGACAAGGAAAACTACAACATAAATAATGGTGACACATCATGAGATGGGAGAGAGATCCCATAACAGAGAAGAAGAGTCTGATGAAAGGAGAGTGGTGGAAACCCCTCTGAATTTGGTTGAAACTGTAAGAAGGTTCATGGGAGAATTACAAAGGTTTAAACTAGATAATGAGAGGCTTATAAAAGAACAAGAAAAACAAACTGAAATAAATGTAGTTTTGTTGCAAATTTTGTTAGATATACAGAGGCAGTTGCAACATGGGACAACAGTCAGTAATGTGGATAGACATCAATCCAAGAAAACCCAGAGTCCACCTAATATACAAAAACATGGCTCTAAAAGTAGCAATACAAGAATAAGAACCTCAAACAAGGCCCAGCATGGATCCAAGAGGCATGCTAGCATCAAGAATTCATGTGGAGAATCCTCTAGTGAGGGAGTTGATAGTTCCAAGGAGATGTCTAATAGTGATACTAGTCCACATTCCTAGAGGATAATAAAGAGGAGGAAGCATTCCAAGAGCCATGACCCTGAAGAGTTTAAGAAATACAAGCCACCCACTTTTGATGGGGATATTAAGAAGGGGGAAGAAGCCGAAGCTTGGTTGCTTGTCCTAAAGAAGTACTTCAAAGTCCATGACTACTCTGAAAACTTGAAGGATTGAATATCCATTTTCAACTTGAATGGAAAGTACTCCATATAGTAGGATGACCTCATAAACGTAAATGGAATCCATGAGAAATAATTATCGTGGAGGAATTTTAAGAAATACTTCAAGAAGAAGTACCTTTCTGAAAGGTACTATGATGAAAATAATAAGTTGTTCTATGAACTCAAGCTAGGAAAACTCACAATATGTCAACAAATTTCTTGAGTTTATAAGGTATGTTCCCTATATAAAGGATAAAAAGTTGAAGGTGCAGTGATTCCTTAGTGGTTTGCCTCAATCCTTCCAAGATAGGATTGATTTTGATGAACCTAAGACTCTAGAGGAAACTATTAGAAAGGCAAGGTATTGTTATGAGAAATTAAAGAACAAGGTGGAATCTCATAAGTATTGGAAGAAGAAAGGTAAATTAGGATTCAAGAAGAAGAGATTTAAATCCTCAAAGTTTAAGAATCATCGTAAAATATCTAAGACAAGCCTTCCCACTAAGTATGTATCAGCATAATTTTCCATCTCAGAGTAGAAATAATCCCTTTGGATCATCCATAAGAAAGGTTGATAATGCAAAGAGAGAACCAATGAAATGTTGGAGATATGGAGAAGAACACTTGCTGAGATACTTCCCATAAAGGAAACAAGACAATAGGAGGGTCTACAACATCTAGGAAGCTACCATAGTCAATGATGTGGCTAGGAGCATGCCAAAAATTTATGCAACTCTGGATAATAGAAAAGATAGCCACCAATATTCAATAGTGGAGGTGGAAGGTATGATTGAAAACCATCTTCTTTCCATTTTAATTGATCATGGTTCTAATTTGAGTTATGTTTCTGCTCAAACTGTTGAGAAATGTAAATTGCAGCACGTAAAACATGCTAAATCATGGTTGGTATAGCTAGCCACTGGAACAAAAACAAAAGTAACAGGGGCCATACTAGCATGCCAATTCATTATGAATGGGTTATCCACCCAAGAGGCCTAAACATACCCCCTTTAGAATCTTATGACATGTTGATTTCCATGGATTGGTTGGCTACCCATAAATCCAAGTTAGATTGTTATAATAAAACATTGGTGTGTGAAGATGAGGAAGGGAAGGAAACAACCTTACAAGGAATTCAAAATCCTATCTCAATGAGACAAATATCATCCCTTCAAGTGAAGAAATATTGAAGAAAAGGATGGCCTTTGTATGCAATATAAGTAATGAACTTTGTTGAGGACAGTAAGATAGGCCTAGAGGACCATCCTATATTACGATATTATAAAGATGTGTTTCCAGAAGAGGTACCAATATTAACTCCAAAAAGAGATATTGATTTCTCAATAGAACTTATACCTGGAGTGGTGACAATGTCTAGAGCATATTATAGAATGAGCACACTAGATCTAGTTGAGCTCAAATTACAGTTGAAGGAGATGTTGGAAAAAGGTCATAGTTTTCCTGGCGTGTCTCCTTGGGGAGCACTAGCCTTGTTTGTGAAGAAGAAGGATGGAACACTCAGGTTGTGCATAGAGAATAGACAACTCAACAAGATGACAATTAAGAATAAGTATCCCTTACTAAGAATTGATGACTTATTTGACCAGTTAACAGGTGCTACAATTTTCTCTAAGATTGAATTGAGGTATGGATACCATAAATTTTGTATTAAGGATGAAAACATCCACAAAACATCCTTTAGGAAGATATATGGCCACTATGAATTTGTGGTGGTGCCATTTGGGCTTACCAATGCACCAGCGACCTTCATGTGTTTGATGAATAATGTTCTCAGCAAGTTCTTGGATGACATTTTGTTGGTTTTCATTGATGATATATTAATCTAGTCCAAGAACAAGGAAGAGCATGAAGATCAMCTCAAGGTAGTGCTTCAAGTGTTGAGAAAGCATAGACTCTACGTGAAGTTTAGTAAGTGTGATTTTTTCCAAAAATAGTTCCATTACTTAGGCCATGTCGTCTCTAAGGAAGGAGTGGTAGTTTACCCTGACAAGAAAAATGCYATTATGGATTGGACTACACCAAAATATGTAKTTGATGTCAGATCCTTTATGGGATTAGAAAGATACTAAAGAAGTTTCATAAAAGGGTTTTCCAAGATTGGTCATCCTATCACCTATGTTCAGAAAAAGGGAGCTAAATTTGTTTGGGAAGCAGTGTGTGAGGAYAGTTTTTKGTAGCTGAAACATGTTTTAACCAATGCACTTGTGCTGAAAATTGTAGACCCAAACAAGGACTTTCTTGTGTGTACAAATGCATTCAAAGAAGGACTCGGAGGAGTCCTCATGCAAGAAGGGCATGTGATTTGTTATGAATCTAGGAAATTGAATGAGCATTAAATGAATTATGTGACTCATGACTTAGAATTGGATCCTATAGTGAATGCCTTGAAAAAGTGGAGGCATTACCTCCTAGGAAGAAAATTTTTACTTATGATAGACCATAGTGGGATGAGATATTTGTTTGACTAGCCAAAACTCAATGTTACGCAAGCTAGGTGGATGGATCTCCTTAGTGAATTTGATTTTGAAATCAATCACATTAAGGGAAAATAAAACAAGGTGGTTGATGCCCTTAGTAGCAACATGAAAGTGATTCACTTAGCATATATAAGCACTTGTGAATCAGACATCAAGGAAAGGCTTAAAAGTGGACAAGAAACAAATGAGTTTTTCAAAATTGTAAAGGAATATCTAGAGCAAAAGCCCACAAGGCTGAAATATGATGGTTATCAATTGTTGAATGATTGTCTGCTAACTTAAAAAGGTTGTTTGTATATCCTAAATTGTGACAAATTGAGGAGGTTCATCATGGATGAACTACACAAAATACCATATATTGGCCATCTTGGTTATCCAAAAATTATCAAAGCCACTAGGAAATTGTTTTATTCTCTAGGAATGAAAAAGGTCATAGTTGACTACTTAACTAAATGTTTATAATTTCAGCACATTAAGGTGGAGCACAAGACCTAGCAGTGTTGTTACAGCCCCTGCCAATTCCATGATGGTAATGGGAAACCATCTCCATGGATTTTATCATAGGATTTCCTAAATAAGAAAAATAGAATGATGCCATTATGGTAGTTGTGGATAAGTTGAGAAAGGTTGTTCATGTTGTCCCTATAAAATCAACTTGTAAGGAAATAGATATTGCCAATATTTTCATGAAAGAAATATTTAGGTTTCATGGTATACCTAAGGAAATCATATCAGACTGAGATATTGAATTTACTTCAAATTTTTTGAAGTCTATGTTTGTTGGTTTTGGGACTAAATTATTATTTAGTACATCCTACCACCCTCAAATTGATTGGCAGACAGAGAGGGTAAACCATGTATTAGAGTAATTGTTAAGAATGCATGTGATGCATCATCCCAAGAAATGGGAAGAATATTTACCCTTGGTACAGTTTTCCTACAACAATGGCTATTAGAAATCCTTGAAAATGAATCCTTTTGAGGCTCTCTATGGTAGACAATGCAATATTCTAATCAATTGGGACAAGCCAGTGGACAGAATTGTGTTTGGGATAGATATTTTAAAAGAAATGGAACAACAAGTAATTCAAATAAAACAAAATATGAAAGAGGCTTGGGACAGACAGAAAAGATATGCAGATATAAATAGGATTCCTAGAGATTTCAAAGTTGGGGATTATGTGTATCTCTGAATTAGGCCTGGAATTGTTCCTTGAGAATGGGAACTTGTGCCAAGATGGCACCCCAATTTTGTGGACCTTTTGAAATATTCGACAGAGTAGGACCTGTAGCATATAGATTAGATTTACCTCCCATGGTGAAAGCACATAATGTTTTCCATGTTTCATTACTAAAGAAATGTGTACATGATTCTACTCATATAATTGACTGGTCTATGATCTAGGTGGAACCAGAGGGAGAATTCCTGCCATAACCATAATGTATACTAGACAGGAAAGAGATCCTACTTAGGAACAGGGCCATTGCATAGGTCAAGGTGTAATGGAAACACTTTGGCCTAGGTGAATCTACATGGGAAATGAAAGATGCCATGACACATGCATACCCCTTTTTGCATAATGATGTGCATAAAAATTATAGTAGAAGATAGAGAACTGAGGAATATGTTCCTTTAAGAGGAAGGGGATTGTAATACCCTTTTTTCCCAGCTTGTAAATACAATTGTATTATTGCTAAAAGACTATGGAGAGATTTGTTATGTGTGGATTTTGGGAAATGATAAACCTTTGCTAAAGAAGGTAATGTGAATATTTTTGTTATTAAATAAATTGAAAATTGTTGAATAATTGTTGAAGGTGTTGCCTATACAAATTATGTTTCCATGAGAGGGAATGGTGAGGGGAAACATGAATGGTTGAGATGCCCCTAACAAGCAGTGCTCTATGGAATTAAAAATGTTCAAACCCATAATCGTCCTTTGTTCCAGAAAATTTGTTTACCAGTCAAGTTGGTGGTTGGGTGGTCCTCTTCAGAAATCAATGAGAAATGGGAAAAGTACCAACTAGAAGTTTTTTATCTGACCTACTAATTGGGGGATTTGAACCAAAAAAATTATTTTAGAAGGAAATAAAAAGAGGAAAATCATGGGAAAAAGAGAGAGGATGTACACGAATGGGTCTAGGAACCAATATCTAAACAAGAGTGTGTGAATCTCCTCTGGTTCTAAGGAGAACTGAGATAATATATATCATTTTGGGTACAAGAACGGTTTGGCATTGTCTTCAAGTCAAGCTGATAATATAGGACTGCAGAAATTTTAGTGATTGGGTGAGAAATCACATCAGGCCCCTTTGATTGGTGGATTGAAGATTGAGTTGCCAGTTTCTTTTGGGAGAAGGAGAGTAATCGTCGTCCCTTTTTTATTGTTGAGAAAAAGAAGAAATTTCTCTCATGGAATCATACTCTGGATAGGGGGTGGCTAGTTGTGAAAACACCAAGAGAAGTTGTTCCTATGATTGGGTGGAAAGTGGCACACCCTTCAGCAGTTGCCATCATTTTCTAGCTTTTAGATACATATATATTTACCTAATTTTTGCAAATGTTAAGTTCATAAATATTATAGAATGTGTTTCAGAGTAGTGTGAATTTAGCTTTCTACTAAAGATAGCTTGAGAATGTTATAGATGAAATTTATTTTGGTTGATAACCTCACTTATTGACTGTCTGTGTTTTAAAAAGGATTGTTGTGAGTGAATGTTGTAGCTCTGAATAAGAACATAATTTTGATTGAGTAATTATAGTCTACTTTATGTGTTAGTAGTGAAAATTGAACAGTTAGAGTCTTCAAAGAACATCTGAAAAGGAAAAGGTTTGATTTCTACATAAGAATGTTTTTCCCTAAGCTCCTGAAGCCTTTATACCAGAAATTGAGAGGATATCATATATGTGTTTGGCCTTAAGAGAATAGTCCAGACATTGAAAGGAGGAAAAACAATATTTTAAGTGGATGTTAAGAAAAGAATGGGAAGTAAATGTACAATTTCCTAATTGAAATAAAATACAAAGGCTCTTGAATTTTATTTGGGTATGTATAAACATCTATGTTAAATTGCGTCACATTCCCTACATTTTAGGAAAGAAACCCTTAACTTATGGTGGGTTGTAAATTCTGGTAGAAATTTAGAATTTACTGTGAGGGATTTCTTGTCTTAAGACAAAACTCCCTTAAAGTATGGTGGGAGGTAAAACAAATTAAAAGAACAAAATTACTCCTTTACACCATGAGGATGGAGAATTTATAAATAGGATTTTAAATTTCAGAATAGAGAAATTAAGCAATGTGTGTGTGTCTGTGTGTGAAAATTTTAATACTGTATTTAATTCAAATTGTAAATGAAATAGTGCCAAGGAGAGAAATCTAAATTGAAGCGGAGAATCTCAGATTATCTCCTTCTAGGAAAAATAATAATCTAAATTAACCAGTCCCATGAATTCGGACTAAGACTAATTCCATAACCCGGATAAATTTCCCTCTAAATATAATTATTTTGTATTATTATAAAGACTGGTAAATTATATTTCGTTACCTTTCAACTAATTTTTAATAATATAAAAACATCCACCAAGCATCGGCACCTTGGAATGGAAAGGAGTGCGCATATGATAAGGATTTTAATTGGGTCGACATGTCCAATTAAATAATATTATTCTCCCCACTGGAATACCAGGTACCAGTAGTTTAAGGTGTGATGGCGTGAGGGTTAAGTGATTTCCTGGGCCGATAGGGCCAACCCTTTTTCCTTTTTCACGTGGGAATCCTTATCGGGTTGTCGATCACTGGAAGGTCAAGAGAAGGAGGAGCATGTATTAAACAATATATCTGGGGGCCAATAGGGCCAACCCTATCTCCTTTTAAAATATATATGAAAATATATTGTAATGATAATATGTGAGGCTCCCACTAGGATTTCAAGTACTGGGGTTCGAGAAATTAAATGTGCATGTAAGAAATGAGTTACCCATGTCAGTGAAAAACTTACAATAAATAATAATAATAACTCCATTTGGGTGTCGGGCACCGGGAGTTGAGAAAGGAAAGTGAAAAAGAGATGTTACATGTCCAGGGTCAGTAAATTACATCATTAAAGGATAATAATAGACCTGGAGGATTTATGATAAAATTAATCTATTTATTTATATTATAATATAATTAATTAATTATATTATAATATATTTATATTATAATATTGATATTCAATTATCAATAAACCATTTGGGGATGTTGGACTTCCAAGGGAAAAAGAGAGAAAGTAAACCCTCGTTAATTACCGGGTCGGTATATTAGGTTAAGTAAAAATGTATTTACGAGGGATATTTAATTAATGAATATTAATTATCCATAATTTGGCTTGAATAAATGAATACTAAGGAGTAAAATTTTAAGATAATATTGATTAATTGATGTAGTAGGATTATAATAAATGGATAGGTGTCAGCCTCTGGTTGGGCGAGTCATTGTAATCTACGATGATGTCAGTGTGACGTGAAGGCCACATGTCAGCTGACATGGTAGAGAGGTGATGTGTACTTCTATGGTGGTAGGTACATAATGGTAAAAGTGGCATAGGTGGCAGGAGAGTGGGCGCCAAGTGTAAAATGAGTTGGAGTCGCATGGAGAGCATCTGTCGATTTGGTGGAGCCACGAGTCTAGGACATGTTTCATGCCCATGTTCATTTTCAAGGGGTCTTGTGTGGCTATGATAAACACAATCTCATGGGGTCGCAATACTCTGATGTGTGACACATCAATTGGACCTAACCGCTTGTTAGGTTTTTCATCCCCTCTACCCCTTGTTAAACTTCGGACATGTGGGGGGGTCGTGATGGCATGAGGGTTGTTGATCTAAAACACAATCAATCTGAGTCACTCACTTCAAGACTTTTACTTTCCAAAGGAGGTGGGAAGGCATATTAATGCGATACAGTTTGTTGTCATGCTGATATGCATGTCAGCAACCAAGTTGTGCTCAAAGGTGATGTGTAGGACACATTAGTACCACATAAAATTGGTACAATGGTGTGGATTCCACGTGTGTGCCATGTGGAAATATGAAAAATCGGATTGAAAAAGGCCTAAAACTTTGGAATGCCATAAATTTTGTTCTATAGCTCAGATTTGAGCATAATTATAGTCATTAGAGAGCCCTTCATGAGCAGAAGATGATGATTCCCTTGAGAAGAGACTTAGAGATAGTTAAGAAAAAGATAAATTTTAATACCACGTCCCTTTAAAAGGTACTTAGGGGTTGGGTGTCTTACAATACATGTGGATTGAAATGTTTGATCCATATGTTGCACTAATTAGATGCCAAGTGTGATAATAGAACCCTATCGTACATTGGGCTCCAAGAGTGGGTCAAGTTTTGTGGACGTAAGATGGGGTTCGGAAACTGAAAATATTGATCTAAATAATATTATGTATGGTTATCCTTGTATGCGGGTGTCCACCTCGTAGGATCTTCCACTCCCCTCAGCACTCATTACGATGACAAGTTTCACACCACCTCACCTCTCCCTCATGCATATTAATTGTCTTGTCCTTGTTGACGCTTGAATCTGTTAGGACCGAAACAGAAACCTCACAAGGATGTAAATCCCCCTGCGTTTTTATAGAGGTGGTACTCCTCTTTATGATTTTCTTGGGACTCTGAATCTTCAAAATATGGGACTTTGCAGAAGTTTTTCATGGTAATCAAAGAAATATAAAAATAACATGAAAGAAAATGTTTTGCTTCGCTTTTTTTTTAAAGAAAGTTCCTAAGAAATGACCAGGAATCGTACACTTCATACATTCAAAAAAGATGGACAAAATTTCCCCACATCCATCATAGTTAAACTAAATATTTATGATCACATAAAAATAAAAAAAATATGGTTTGTATGCATAATATAACTTTAACAGAATGAACATGGGAAGCTCAAATAAAGATAATGATATATCAATCTCAAATACTTTATACACAAAAACCAGAGTTACAAAGAACAATCAAAACTGATCTCGAAATAGATCTCTTGAAATTTCTAAAAAATATATAGTTTGTTACATATTCTTCGAAATTTAAATTGCGTTTGTCCTAAGTGTTATCACTAAAATTTCGTCCACAAATGGTTATAGGAATCCAGCATCTTCAAACAGCTATGAGTTCACCCATGGACCAAAATTACCAAAAACAAATTTCCAAAAGGTCCAAAACTATACAACCAGTTATAAAATCAAGATGTGTTATGACTACACTGGGTGCGCATGCACATGCACCATCAAGAAATGCAGGAAAAGTGCACATGTGCATGATGTGCGACTGTGGATGATAAAAGTCGTGCACACCTAAGAACAGTGCATTTATGATATTGGTTGGCCTCCCACCCACTTTTGGTTCAACTTCCAAGTCGATTTGACATCCAAATATCGGCTGGATCCAGCTGGGTGGATGGTCAAAGACCTGAAGGTGCCCTAAAAATCCCCTTTTTAGACTAAAAGTTGGTTGCACAATACCTCAAAGTGGTGTTATAAAACAAGGCCATGGGTGCACTACATTTTCAAGGAATTCATTTGCAAGGTTATATTGTTGTTATTCTCTTGGGGAAACCTCTTTTCTCATAAAAAGCATACTAGCACCATTCCATTTGGGCAATCCACATCACCTTTTGAGTGGGTTAGCTTGGGATTCTTTCACCATTTCTTCCAAGTTTTCAAGTTGTAAGAAGAGCTCAATCTTGGGGGTCCAAGAGCCCTCCCTTGGAGGAAGAAGGAACCCAAAGTCCCCTTTCTCTTTGGTGTTTTCTTTTCACTAATACAATCCTTTCCACTGGTGACATGAGTCTTGTTTGTTTCTTGTTCTTATGTCCTTATGCACAATATTTTAATTGTTTTTTCCTTTCCTAGTTTAATTCTTAGCTTAGTCTTTTATGTTTATTCTTATAACCCTTTCCTTTGTTGTTGTCTTGCTTAGCTAACCCAACTAAGCTTGTAAGCACCTCTATTTTTCTCATTTAGGTGACAAAAGAGGTGAAACAGATTGGCGACTCCACTGGGGAAAGGTATCAATTTCCTACCCCATTTGGGTTATTTTAGCTCTTCTTTTTACTTAATTAACCTACAAGTACCATAACCAGCCCAAGCCGACCTGCAAAACATCAAATTCAAAACTAAGTTGAGAGAATTCTATCCAAGATTTTCTTCACAGCTGTGTGACAATTGTGTGTGGGTTTATTGGCCCACAGTCGCACATCGTGCGCACGTGCGCCAAAAAAATTGCATTACTCTGCACCTTCTACGCACCTGCGCTTAAAATTCTTTTTCAATTCACGCATTGGCACTCAATGCGCCTCTATCTAGTCTGAAACCCATGCACCTGTCAAAAAAACACACACTGTAAGCTTTTTATGATCTATTGAAGGCCCATAACCTTCTTAAAGATGATTCCATGAATGTTGTAATCTGCACCACACTTACATTCCCTCTCATATAAAGGGATTAGTCAAAACACATAAGCACTTAGGGGTTAAAAATCATTCTTTTTCCTCTCTTTGCTTTTTATTTCACCACATGGATGGCTTGCTTTGACTAAAAGTTGGAATCATTCTACATCACATATAAAACTTGCATTGGGACTAGAAATTGGATATCAAATGTTGAGTATGCTCTTCTCTTGCACTCCAAAGCAATCTTGAGAATAAGAAAGAGGTTGAAAGACAATTTCATCTCCCTTAAAAAAGATAAAATCTTTAGGAGAGGACAATAGCCCCCTCGGGACTCCTCTTAGTTTATTTTCAAACACATATCAATATTGTAACAGGCCCATACATGCCCACATTCTACAAAGATAGGATAGTGTTGAAATTTACTTTCTTAGATTAAATCACTGGGGAAGTTTAAAGGTTTTGTAACGGGCCCATACATGCCCACATGATCACAATCTATGATAGTTTCAAATCTTTCTTAGACTAAATCACATTAGGGAGTCAAAGAAATAGTAAAGGACCCACATTTCCACATGCTAGCTTCCCAGGGACTTTTGAATTCCGCAAGGTTGTACCAATGACATTTAGTTAAATAGGTAATCAAAGACTTGTAAGGACCAAGAGAAGTCCACATGCAGCAAGGTGACACCTAATTCATTAAAAATTGGCACACTTTCACTCATTCACACACAGAAGTCACTTCTCACTCACATAGTTTTCATCTCGAAACGTGGAGGTTGAAGTAAGTTTCCTCCAAAGGGATTCTGAAACACCCCATTCTTTTCTTGACGAAATTATCCACTCCCACTTAATTTCAACGAGATTGTCTCACACCCCCATTCTCTCAAACAACCACATCTAAAAAAATTATAAAAACTCACTAAGTTTTCCTCCACAGGAGGTGCCAAAAGAAATATTTTAGTCTAGGTAGGATTTCAAGGATAGGCATCCAAATAACTCCCCGTTATCTGGTTCTCACATTTTCAAAACAATAGAAGTTGTCAAATAGGGAACTTTAAATCCTCCAAGTCAAGTGTTCCTAACACCATAAGGCAGGGAGATACCCATGAAGGGTTGAAGGC
>ML816012.1:31849-71992 GCA_009831015.1 Picea engelmannii | reverse complement strand
ATTCAAAGTGCTATTTCTGTTGCTATTTCGTATATCATTTCTGTGTATTGTGAAGATTATGCTGGATATTTTACTGTTATTCTGTCATTTCTAGCATTTCATTTATGTTCTGCATATTTTATATATCTGGTATCTTGCACAAAGTCCAAGCCATCACAAAAATTCCACCCCCACGGAATTTACACCAACTACAGAGCCTTCAAGGCAAAGCCAACTTTTTACAATGCTTTGTCCCAAATTACGCTACTCGTGCACATGGATTCCTTCTCTTACTTCGTCATGACATCCCATTTCAATGGGATAAACATGCCCAAATTTCTCTTAACGATCTCAAAGAGGCTCTCTCCAATGCCCCATTGATTAGTCCACCTGACTATAACCGTGATTATCTCCTCTATATATCAACTTCAGCCATTTCAGTAGCAGGAGTTCTCATCCAAATAGGGGATGACGCCTGTGAGCATGCGATTTACTACATTAGTAAAAACCTTTCAGGAACACCCTTGAAGTATAATCATGAAGAAAATCTAGCCCTCGCAATTGTCCTCGCAATCCAGAAACTGTGCCATTACATCCTACTTTGAACTACCAAATTTATCGTAGATTCCAACCCCATGCAATACTTGCTCAGGCATTGACAAATTAACAGTAAATTTGCTTGATGGATCGTCATCCTTCAGGAATACGATCTCGAATTTCCAACACCCAAGAGAAAGAAATCTCTCATCCTCACCAAAGTTATCATGGATTTTCCCTCCAACACTACCAGTCCACTGGTCAATACCAACCTCCCTGATGAACATCTTTTTTTTGTCCCCTCGGATGACCCTTGGTATGGTGATCTTCTTGTCTATATCCGAACACAAAAATTTGGAAACCACCTCTCTAGATATGATCGTCGATGTATTCGTCACCAGGCACCTCACTACCTCCTCATCGGGGACATCTTATATTGGTGAGGATTCGAAACCATACTCCATCGATGCTTAACTATTGACGAGGCTGACAGAGTCTTGAACGATTTCCATAGTGCCGCTTGTGGAGGCCATCTCTCAGGGTTTTCCACCACTCAGAAAATCATCCACGCAGGTTACTTTTGGCCTACATTATTTCACAACTACATCCATGCCGTGAAACAATGTGATAAATGCCAGCTTTACACTAACAAATCATGCACAGCACCTACTCTTCTACACCCAGTCATCACCGCTAGTCCCTTTTGTAAATGGGGCATCGACTTCATGATTTGCAACCCTACATCTAGCAACGGACATAAATAAATAGTCATTGTAGTTGATTACTTTACCAAGTGGGCTGAATCCATGCCTACCTTCAACAACACCGCTGACACAGCAGTGCGTTTTTTCTTTAACCACGTCATATCCCACTTTGGCGTACCACTCCAACTAGTCTTCGATCACGGGAAACATTTCAAGAATGATATTTTCATGGAACTCTCATTCCGGTTAGGCTTCTCCCATGATTTTTCCTCACCATACTACCCTCAGTCCAACGGACAGGTCGAAGCAATTAACAAGGTCTTAAAAACCATGTTTCAACGCATGATTAACAAACATAAAACCAATTGGCATCATATGTTATTTTCCATTCTCTGGGCTTATCGCACAGTAGTCAAAACCACCACTGGTTTCACACCTTTTCATTTATTCCACAAGGTTGAGGCCACTCTTCCCATCGAGTGCGAAATTCCCACCTTACGCACCACTATTGAGCTATTACCTGACACAGCCCCAATAGAGAAGTGTTTGTTGAACTTAGAATCCCTAGATGAAGATCGTCGATCTTCATTACAGAACAATGAAGCAGTCAAAAAATGATCAAAGGCCACCTTTGATTGCCATGTCAACATTCTCTCATTTAACGAAGGATACCTTGTCCTCGTTTACGATATGAATCATGATACCCTTGGCCATGGAAAATTTGAGTCCCTGTGGCATGGACCATACATTATCCAACATTGCCTCACTAAAGGTGCATACATCCTGGCCTCCCCTGAAGGCCATCCTCTCAAGGGACCTGTCAACGGGTTGTAATTAATGAAATTTTACGCCTAAGCATAGCTCTACTACACTAGGCTCTTTATTTTTGTACGTCTTTATAGAGTTTTTAGTCTTGTTTTATCCATACCTCTCATCTAATCTATCACTCATGTTATTGACAGATGTCACCTCCATCATCCTATCACATTGGTTACGTCGATGGAGCTAGCCGTTGGACACAGAATCTCACTTCAACTGCTTGGGCCCTCTATTCGCCTTCACATGACCTGCTCCACACCAGCGGCATATGTTTAGGCTCAACCACCAAAAATCAAGAAGATGACACCTTCTTCATTGGTCTCCTCATTGAGGCCAATCATCGCCATATTTGTCACCTTCGTGTCTTATTAGATTCCCAACTTGTCTTCCTCTAGCTCAACAATGTATACCACGTCCGTGATCCTTGCCCCTTTCGCAAATACTTGCAGGTTAGACTTTTATCTTGACATTTTGATTCCATTACATTTACAAATATGCCAAGACAATTCAATCAAATAGTAGATAGCATGGCTAACATTATACTAGATTGGCATATATCACATTGAGACATCTTCACATACACATAAACCATCAAAGGTCTGTCATAGCATATAGATTAGGCATCATCCACTACATCAAAAACCAGAATCATCAACAACAAACACATCACACATGTACACAAAGATCCAAAAATGTATATCCATATATATATATATATATATATATATTGGTCCACATGTCATAAAGTGTTTACAAAAATAGTACATCACCCGTAGGTAGGTGAATCACCTCATCCCTACCAATACAAAACTGGATGTCACAACTATACAAAATGGGTTCACCAACATATATCAAATACACAACTACATATCTAGCAACCCTCAGGGTGCCTCTAGTGCTCCAGCACCAGGTCCTCCCTCTAGCGAAGGTACCCCACCAGCTCCAGGTCCCCTAGGTCTCGGAGACAACCATCCAGTCATCACAGCTCTGACTACAGTTGCTCTGCGAATCAAGGTCTGTGACTCCGTCGGAAACCCAATACACTTCTCCAATATCCCCTCATCCTAGATCCACACCCACATCCTCTCAGGCACTCCTTTTAGAACTGCCTCTAGTCGATGGCGGAAATAATCAAACTCTCCCCCGACCTTGGCCAGAGGAGAATGGGTCGGCCCTGCCCCAGAGTCATCATAACGGCACCTCCAAGCCACTCTATCATCATCATCGGGCCTCGCCCAAAAATCTTCTCGATGTCACCTCTCCCCTGCTCGCAACTCTCCTCGCTATGGTCTCACAGGCCCCTAGCAGGCTAGCGCTTGGATCATCTCGACCACTCATCCACGTGGTCCCACATATACACAAACAAACACATGATAGCATCAGCATCCATACAAATATCAACCATATTCTATACTATCTAAAAAACAAATCAACAAATCTAGTAAACAACACATCATACCTCAGTGATCGAATACCTCTCCCAGAGGTAATATCATCTTAGGATCATCACAGAAATCTATCCCACTGTATGGAAATTGCAATATGATCTGTGACATCTGATGCCACACCTTTGCAGCCTTGACCGTAAAGTAGTGGCCACCCTCCCCACCCCCATGATCAACCAAAATCGTCAACCATCGCCGCAGTCGTGGCTCTCATGCTCCTGGCAGATCTAACAACACTCTCAGGCGCAACATCAGCACCCTGTCTAAAAACCAAGCCACCAGGATTGATCTAAAGGAAAAATCCCCTGAGTTGGTCGCTCGACACCTGGTGAGTTGTCCCACCATCTTGGCGTGTAGCATCAAGCCCAAGGCGAAATGCTCACCCCCTAGTGCCCATTGCATGATCCTTAGCTAGCCACCATTGATACACTGAGTCATGAGCAACCCATACACTCTCACAACCATCGTTGCCATGCAATGATGTACCAGGGTGTCCATCGCCCCAATCCTCACCACTGATTCAGACATAAAATCCTCTCCCAAACAATATGTCCAGGAAAGGGTAGCCAACTGCCCCTCTCCAACTACCATCAGCTCGGTCGGTAGCAAGGTTCCTCAAAAAGGGAGCCCAGTCAAAAAATAGACATCCTCCTCAAAAGAGAATGCCAAGTGCTCTCCAGGCACAATAAAACATTGCAACTCAGGACTCCACATCGAGATCAGGAATTGCAGCAGATACTCCTGTGCCCTCAACAGTGGGCACTCAAACAACTTCAGCAGCCCAAAAGCCGCCAAAGCACCACAAACCATTGGCTCCTCCTCCCTCACAGCCTCCCTCAGTCGGGCCCAGTCCCTCTCTCTCCATTGAATTGGCATCATCCCCAATGATCACCTACATCCACATATATAGTACTCGATCAGCCATCACAAAAACACCAAGTATCCCCCCCCCAAAAGAGAGAGAGAGAGAGAGAGAGAGGGACATAAGCTTTCTCACCCTCATCTTTGCCTCAAAGGCGTGGATGTTTTCCCCACAGGCGCACACACATGCACACTTTTTTACCCCACAGGCGCGCATGTATGCGTTCCGGTTAAGCCCACAGGCACGCATTCAGTGTGAACCTGTTCACTACACAGTTACGCACTCATGCTCAATTGTCAGCAACACAGCCGCGCACATATGTGCGGCTGTGTTTCGAACAGACGCGCACCCCATGTGCGCCTATTTTCCCAAATAGAATGCCCCCCTGCATGGTTGTGCCTATTACAGCTGTGTATTCATGTGGGGATTGACATCGATCACTAGCGCACTTGGGGGGGCACAACTCTAAAAATTCACCGTATGGCCATCCGTACAGTCCTACCCAAAAATTGACACCTAACTACTATACAGGAGGATGAGACCACTAAACTGAATCTAGCACCTCTCGGATCGGCTTCCTCACACTCCTGGAATCTCTGGATCTACTCTACAATCTCCTCTATCACAACTATAGTAGCACATACAAATGAGGTGCCAATGTGGGCCCCACAGCTATATATAGTCAATTTTTCCACACTTCCAGACTCAATTCTGGGAGCTTCGAGTGTCCATTTTCCGATCCATCTTCAGCCATGGGATCAGCACCCCATCATCTACATCAAGACATTCCCCAGGCCATTTTTCATCCTTAGCCCCCGAGGAGCCATTTTTCCATACCCCGTTCAGGTACGCATGCTCATGTTCAAAATTATCAAATAAATGGTTATATGTTCGATTATCTTCAGATATTGTTCACGTCGGGTATTTGGTTTTCATGTGTGTAGGTACTTGGTCATCACACACCAATGTGACCCCTTCAGGTATATAATCGACACTGGCATGTAATCATTCCCTCTGAATCTCAATTGCATCTCCAGTCACACCCTCTTCAATTTGCCTTTAGGGTCCCTATATCCGTTTGTGCAGTACCATCACCTCCACTGCATTTTGGGTACTGTCACCCAGTAGCACTCTCCCCCACATGAGTTTTCCCATTCATAGCCCCCCTTGGCACTTTGACACTCATGTTGTTTTCAACCTTTAGGGATGGGAGTCCCAATAATCTTACATCATGTCACGAATCAGCCACATACTCCTTCTACTCATTTTGCTAGCCTACCCACCGAACTCCCAGGGAAATTCCTCATGGTTTTGTTTTGATTGCACTCCTACAATATCATTTAACATCCATTTCATCCACCGTCGGTTTTCCCATCTTCATATTTCCCCCCATACATTTCCCTACTATATAAACTCGCCTATGGGGCCCCAACCCCACATTTATTTTTTAACCAACTTGCACCATCATCAAGACAAGCCATCTCACACTGGGGCACCCATTTCTGTATCTACATTATTATCCCCACTGGATTCTTAATTCTTTTTGTAACTAAACCATTGTTTCCATCATTTTACATATCTTTTTGTTGTCACCTTTGGTGGCCTTCTTCCTTTTTGGAAAACGCAACCCAATTCACCCTTGGTTGGGGAATTCCTTATCACCTACCCTTGTTGAAATTGTCCATAAACTCTGAGTATCACACAGGCCACCTGCCTCTGCTCTTTGAGTTTGTTCACTTTGTCCCACCTCTGGCACAACTTATCCAATGTCTTGTTGTCCCCCTGACACTCGACCTAGTTGAACAATTGTATCCACTTATACTTCGCATATATTCCCAACCAAGGGTCATCTTGAGTCTCCATGCATCTTGACTTCATTCATGTACCTCCTTAGTTCCTGACCTCACCTAGTGGATTTCATAAATCCCTTTGCTTCTTGGAGTCGCGTCTCCATTTTTGTCGACATCGGCACAGTTTCTAGAAGGGCGACAGTATCTTGACTCTCATTACTTTTACAATGAGAATTCTCGGATGGCACAGGGAGAACCATCATTTCTCTCTATTGTCATTGACCCCCATAACATTCAACATCAACACTTTCTCATGTTACGATGGATCTTACTTTGTGACTATTTCAATTGTTTTTATATTTTTCGAAGACCTCTGAACTTTGTTGGGATATCAATGCCCATAGAACCTGTGATACTTCTTATAGGTGTCATCACCTACTATTCAGAGTATTGTTCCTCATCAGAATTGTCCTCTGCCTTTATCAAAACCGCCCCCGAGGGGGCCACAGTTGTCTACATCAACACAACAGTTTTAGTTCCTGTACAACACCCCTTTTTGAGTTACATGACACGATCATGGGGAATGCCCACCTTGTTTGTACACAATTTATTTTCCACACCTTGAGAAAGGTTGGGTCCTACAGGTTCCCTTCTCCCTCCAATGGGTCACTCTTGATACCCTCACTATCGCTCTTTCTTACAAAGGTACTCTCAGTAGAAGAAACATTGATGAATTTTGGTTATCCGTATGCTCCTAATCTCATCCATCAGGGGGCATCTGTTATCACTGAAATTTGGTCCGCAAATGGTTACAAGAATCTAGCATATTCAAACAACTATGAGTTCACCCATGGACCAAAATTACCAAAAAAGCATTTCCAAAAGGTCCAAAACTATACAACCAGTTATAAAATCAAGATGCGTTATGACTAAACAGAGCGCACACGCACATGTGCCATCAAGAAATGCAGGAAAAGTGCACATGTGCACGATGCGTGACTCTGGACGCTAAAAGCCACACACACCTAAGAATGGTGCATTTATGATGTTGACCAGCCTCCCACCCACTTATGGTTCAACTTCCAAGTCGATTTGACATCCAAATCTTAGTTGGATCCGGCTAGGTGGCTGGTCAAAGACCTAAAGGTGCCCTAAACAACCCCTTTTCACACTAAAAGCTAGTTGCAGAATACCTCAAAGTGGTGCTATAAAACAAGGCCATGGGTGCACTGCATTTTCAAGGAATTCATTTGCAAGGTTATGTTGCTGCTATTCTCTTGGGGAAACCTCTTTTCTCATCAAGAACATACTAGCACCATTCCATTTGGGCAATCCACATCACCTTTTGAGTGAGTTAGCTTGGGATTCTTTCACCATTTCTTTCAATTTTTCAAGTTGTAAGAAGAGTTCAATCTTGGGGGTCCAAGAGCCCTCCCTTGGAGGAAGAAGGGACCCAAAGTCCCCTTTATCTTTGGTGTTTTATTTTCACTAATACAATCCTTTCCATTGGTGACATGAGTCTTGATTGTTTCTTGTTCTTATGTCCTTATGCACAATAGTTTAATTGTTTTTTCCTTTCCTAGTTTAATTCTTAGCTTAGTCTTTTATGTTTATTCTTCTAACCCTTTCCTTTACTACTGTCTTTCTTAGCTAACCCAACTAAGCTTGTAAGCACCTATGTTTTTCTCATTTAGGTGACAAAAGAGGCACAACACTAAGGACTGGGATTAGGGCTCCCGTGGACCATAAAGAAAATATAAACAATAATTTAATCTTGTAGAAAGAGGATGATGGGCGGTAAAAGAACAACAAGACCTGGAAAAAAGAAAAGAGAAGTTATCAAACTTTGGTTAAACCTTTCTAGTCAAAGAAGCGGAGTAACTGGATGAAGGAACTGATAAATAAAGAAATATGTGATCATCATAAAATTACTATGATGGTCTCTCCTCTCTCCTCTTTCTTTCTCTTTAACTATAGAATATAAAATATAAAGAATCATGCAGGAACTGGTGGTGGTACTTTCTTAGCCTATCAACCTGGTAAAAAACCAAGTGATTTCTAGAAATGGGTTTTTGAACAAATCGACCTAAATCCTGGTTATTTATTCTGGGACAACCATGGGATTCTCCAAGAACGTAGGCAAGAAGTCCAGGTCATTGTCATTTGTTTTTAGAAATTCTCTACAATCCTCTCCTTTGAAGGTAAGCGTTGGCTCAAGGAGATTCAACATCTTACAAAACACTTGTGGTGAAAGAAAGATGGGGGAATTATCTTGGAGTTGTATGATTCACTGACTCAATACATATTTCTCAATGCACCATGCAACCATCTCTTTGAAGTCGAATACCTCAAGGACACACCCCGCGTGAGAAATTTCAGATGTCCAGATTATATATTTATGTGCAGGAGGTGATGATTAATACAAGTACGATCTGGACAACTGAAAGTTTTGGTCTTCATGACCAAAAATATTCAAAGTATCACCATAGAATTGTTTTTTGGATGTTTCTACCATAAGTTAATGAGAGTGTTCTTTCGACTGGATAATAACTTAAAATGAAACCTTTTTGAGATATAACAATAATATAACCCTTGGCAAATCATGCTTTAATAAAATTTAATGAAAAATATTCTCAATCCCTTCGCTTATTAATGACTATCTTTAAGGATACTACATTATCATTTATTAGCATTAAACCATACTAAATTTGTATTGGGAAAAGAACAAATATGGCGGGGACGGACAAGAGAAATTTGAATTTGTGGTTTTTTGTGAACCCACCAACCCGGGAACCTGCGATTGCAAACGATCAAAAATAGTTTAAGTATTTCACAATGGTTAGTCAGACTTGGATACAAGAGAAATTAAATACTTAGGGTCTCGGTACCCATGACAGGTCTGGCAGTCATAATGTATATCACGAGTCTTTGTGTGCAAAATGAAGACTGTGGAACTTGGAAGATGAAAGATTGAACCTGTGAACCCACGGTTGCAAGAATGGTTAAGTATATTATAACAAGGAGTTAAGTCGGACTCATGATATAGGAAAATAGATGGAGGTGAAGGCCCATGAGTCTTCTAACTTGTGAACCCATCGATTATTTGAAATATGATTAAGTATAGTAACTAGAAATGGAAAAGAAAAAGGGGAATGAGGGTAGATATAGAAGAGGGAAAAGAAATGGAAAAAAAGAATTTGGGAAAATAGAAAAGGGAGGAAAATTTCGGAAGCGGGAATTGATCTCAACAAATGACTCCAACTATGGGATGATAACCCCCTATGGGTTGTCAAGAATCTAGAATCTTTATGACCATGTGCTTCCATCCATTGGGATATGGAGTCAAAGGCCAGAATATACAAACTGAAAAACAAAATTTATGTACAAGGAAAATGAAAAATTTTTAAGTGAAGAAACCTTTCAAATGTTGCTTGTTGATAGGCAGCATTAATATTTTACCCTTCATGTCTTTGAGAATGTAGGAACTAAAACCCATGATCATTTTGATGATGTATGGTCCAATATAGAGCACTTTGAACTTTGTATGCATCGATGGTTTCTCCTTGGCTTTGTTCCAGAGTAACACCAGTTCTCCCTTCTGAAAATTCTTTACAATTGCACTCTGGTCAAAATATTTTTTGACACTTTGTTGTCTCTGAGAAGTTCAATTCAGGGATTTACTTCATTCTTCCTCCAATTCAAACAATTGATTGATCCTCCTTTGGATAGGTGAATTGTCTTTTGCATCTTCTGTATTAACCATGAAAGTATAGGCATTGAGTTCGAGGTTGATTGGCATTTTTTATTCTTTCTCATAAACCAATGTATATGGAGACATCCCAGTGTTGTATTTTGGGGTCGTTATGTTCACCCACAACATATCAGTCAACTTTAAGTGTCAATTCCTTTGGTTTTGTCAATAGTTTTCTTCAAAATCTGGATGAGTTCTTATTTGTGGATTACGCAAGACCATTTCCTTGCGGATAATAATTCGATGATTTCCCCATAATAGTTCCATATTCTCCACAGAATTTTGTAAATTTTGAATAGATGAAAATTGAACCATTGTCAATGATAAATTTGTGTGGGACATTGAATCTTGAAAAAATATTATCGTTGAGGAACTTAATTAATTCTTCATAATCAGCCTTTTTTAGTGCCACTGCTTCTGGCCACTTCGTAAAATAATTTGCAGTGGTGAGAGTGTACATATGTCCCTTGCTTGAATTTGTATTTATTGGCCTGACAAAATCAAGTCCCCATTGGGAGAATGGTTGTTCTACAGTTATAGGTTGTAATGGCATCACAGATTTCTTCATTTTTCCTTCAAATTGTTGGCAAGATACACACTTCCTTATTGTGGCATATGAGTCTCTAAAAATTGATGGCCAATAAAATCTAGCTCTTATTATCTTGTGGGCGGTGGTCGTAGATGAAAATTTTCCACCGCATATTCCTTCATGGAATTCTCTCATTAATTATTTGGATTTTTTTTCATCAACACATTTTAGTAATATACCATCATAGTTCCTTCTAAAAAGTATATCAGCAATCAGCTCATATTTATTTTATTTCATCTTCAATGTTCTCTGCTCTTTAGGGTTGATGGTGACTGGAAACTACTCGGACCTCAAGTAGAATACAATGTCTCCATACCATTTTGAATCAGCCAATGGTTCTCCTACTGAAATTGAAATCATTCCATCCACAGAATCACTATTTGCGATGAGATTACATAAACCTTGTCCTTCGACAACCTTTAAAGGTTTAATATCAATATCATATTCTTAGATCTTCACCAGCCAGTTAGCCCATTTTACTTCTCTCAAGTGTTGATTCAAAAACATCTTCACTAGTGAGGATGGGACATAAGCAATGACATGAGAATTTAGAATGTATGTTTGAAAGTGTGCCACCACTTTCACAAGAGCCAGGGCTTGTTTTTCCAGTTCTGAATACCTCAACTCATAATCGTGAAGGGTTTTTCTCATGAAAATGATTAGTATTTATTCACCTTTGGTATTTCACTGCGTAAGAATAGATGCAATAGCTATTTTTGTAGTGAATGAATAGATGATGAATTCCCTTTGAAAATATGGGCTAACGAGGACTAGAGTTGTGGTTATTTCCCTTTTGATATTATTGAAGGCTTCTTGTGTGTTTGTTTTCCATTCAAACCTTTGGTCCTTTTTCAACAACAAATTGATCAGCTTCACAATACTTGCATAATCAGGAAAAAATCTTCACACAAATTTGATCTTACCAAAAAATGATTGAAATCCTTTCTTAGGTGATGGGGGGTTGAGTTCATTTATATATTTAACTCTTTCTGGATCTATATAAATCCCTTCCTTTCACACAATATGACCCAATAGTTTCCCTTGAGTTATAGCAAATAAACATTTTTTTGGATTTAGTGAAACACCATATAATTTGCATCTGTCAAAAACTTTCCTTCGGTGATGAATGTCATCACCCCTTGTTTTTTAATGTACTATAAAGTCATATTGATAGTCCTCCATGAATTTACCTATCAACCCATTGAAAGCATGATTCATGGCCCTTTGAAATGTGGCTCCTACATTCTTCAAACCAAAGGGAATCCTAGCATATGCATATGTCTCCCAAGGTGTTATGAATGTTGTTTTTACTCTGTCTTCCTTAGCAACCAAGACTTGATTATATCCAAAAAAAACCATCCAACATGGACATACAATTTGATCATGTGACTTGTTGAAGAAGAAACTCCATGTTATATAAAGGATAGTTATCCTTTATGCTTGCTTTGTTAAGATCCCTGAAATCCACACACATTTGGATTTCCCTGGTCTTCTTTCTTACTATAATAGGGTTTGAAAGCCAATTGGAATGTCTAATGGGATATATTATTCCGACCTTATTTAATTTCTCCAATGCAAACTTTACCAGAGGTTTCAATTTGGGGTTCGTCATCCTTATTTTTTGCTTGACAGGTTTTTCTTCTTCTCTCAAAGGAATGATATGTTGGAATATTGTTTTATCATAGGCTTTCAAATCATCATAGGTCCATGCGAACACATCAAGATATTCTTTAAACAATGCAACATATTGATCAACTTCCTCAATGGTGCAATCAACTCCCAAGTTGACATATTTTTGGGAACTATAAGTTCCAATATTTATCTTTCTTGTTTCTTGAACCTTTCRGAGTGAAATTTCTTCCAGGAGACTCTTAGCATGATCATATTTCATAAAAAYAGACTCAAATTGAATACAATCTTTCRGGAAAACARATATGTGAGTGTMTTCATCATCATCATMATTCAACAAAAAAAATTCCAACTATTCATCATTCTCAAACACTTGCAAATATTCCAGGTTATCAGGTACAGAAGGTCGAAATATTTTTTCTACCTGAAAATACACTTTTCTTTGTATATCATCCATATTWGACAATGAGGCCACCAAAGCCAATGAATATGTYGTATSATTCTTGTTCCTTGGAATCAAAGAAATGTTGAAAGAGTTGAAAGATTCCATCAATTCGTTAACTCTTTTGAAATATAATTTGAGTCTTCCCTTCTTGATTTTATACCTCTGGGTGACTTGATTAATTACCAAATCAGAGTCTCYAGTCAAAATTAGATGTTTTATATTCATTGATTGTGCAAGAATCATCCCCTTAATCAAAGATTTATATTTTGTCTCATTATTAGTACATGMAAATTCAAGTTTGATAGCATGTGGATGAATAATCTTACCTGGACTTACAAGGACAAATCCAACTCCACTTTCAGAGCTTGAACAAAATCCATAGAATGGCATCCTCCAATAACCTTCAAACGGATGTTCTTGATCCTCTGTGTCTAGAATTTTCTCCAGTATTTCAATGTGTTCCATATCTAGGATAACATAATTTCCAATCCCAACATATATATATAATCTTCCATTAATTCATTATCCTTCTTTTTTAAAGAGAAAGGTTTCCTAGGTTCATGGGGCACCGTAATCATTGATCCTTCTTTACCTGGAATCATCATGCAACTTCCATCATTCATTGTATATCCCCTGATCATGGATGAACAATCTCTTCCTAGCAAAACTCCATATGCGGGAGGAAGGTATACCACAATGATATTGAAAATTGTGATAATATGGGGAGTCGGCATGATCCAAGCATAAAATTCCTTGATTTCTCCATAAGTTGGCACTTTTCTAGAATCAATTACATATATAATTTCACCAGTATCATAATATTTGGTACATTTCATTCCCAATGCCTCCATGAATTCCACTGGCATAATATCATTGGTCGCTCCTATATCAACTAAACAATTATGAAGTGCAACATCATTATTTTCAATTGAAATATAAAGGGGAGGAATTTTACCTCTCATCTTGGCGGTTGATTGGTTATGGCTTTGTTTTAGACTTGTGACAACAGCTTTTTCTTTTTCAAACGGGTCATCCAATAATCTCAGAATATTTTTCCTTTGTTGGAGAATCTTCACCACTTGAGTGAAAGGAAGATTTATCCTTAATTTACTTAAGTCCTCTACAACATTGTATGTCATCTGAGTGGATTTTGGCATCAGGTGTTGCTTCTTACATCCAACGCCATCCGTCATTTTTTCATTTTTTCTTTATCTTTTTGGTTTTCCTTTTCAGAATCTTTTTTATTCTTGGATCTATTTACAAATCCTCTTGTATGGGTGACGTTTTCTTGCGAGTTGGGGTCATTGTTGCCTTCTTCAAATATATACATGGATGTCTCACATCCGTCCATCTGTATAGTTTTAGAACTTCCATCAGGTTCAACCATTTGATCATCATCCAAAATAGTTGCATTGGGGGTTGATTGTCTGGGAACCCTTGGTCTTTGCAAATTATCCATATTTTCAAACCTTACTTTGTTTTCTTGGGGAGGATTTCTTCTTTTCTCTAGGATCGGCATTCTTGGATTTGCCACATAATTATCCCCCCTTTTTTAGTCTAGTTATCTCATTCTACATTTGTTGGATAGTTCCATTCATTTGTGAAATTTCAATTCTTTGCTTGGTTTCTTGTACAGAAGCAGGGTTTACCTTCACAACCGGTATGGTTCCCTTAAACAATCCTCCTCCAATTGTTTTATTTTAGGTTATTTGTGACTTGAGTTCTTCTTTCTTTATTGAACTAGAGGCTCCTTAATTATCCATACTTAATCCTCCCAACTGCCTTTGTACTTTTCCCATTATAATATTGGGGTCGACACCCATTTCAATCATAATTTCTTCCATCTCATTGGCTTTAGTCATTGCTTCCTCTAAGGTATCCATCTAGGATGATCTGATAGCATATTTTACATTCGAGGTCATTGAATTCTTATAACAGTCAAGTATGACTAGGTCATTAGGTATTTTATCTTTTGGAATTTTACTCAAGTTTTTATTGAACTTGAGATTAAAATTGTGTATTCTTTCATTCTTATTCAAACCAATATGGGTGACATCGGTGAGAAGGTTATGATATGAAATTGGAGGGGAAAACATAGTCAGGAACATGGCTTCGAGGTAATTAAACAAGTGAATTGATCTACTAGGTAATGTTGTATACCATTCATAGGCTCTTCCTGATAAGGTTTGCAGAAATAACCTTACCATGACATCATCATACTCAACACAATGAAAATCACAAACATCAAGAAATAAGTGAAGGTGCATGTTTGCATCGATTTTTCTGTCTCCAGAAAATTCCTTCTGGGTACCCTTAGGGAGACCAGGGAGATCCTTTTGCTCACCTAGAATATTTAAAGGGGAATCTTGTATTCTTCTTCGATTTTCAAACATTAGGTTTTCTTTATTTCTCGCGGCCTATCTTCTACCTCATTTTCTCTCTTCATGAGTTTCTTCTTGTGGTTGTTCATTTCTTTCTACCATATTTGGAGAGGTTCCAGGAATATGATTTTCACTTCTCGGAATACAAAGTTGCTTGCTTTTACTTCTGGTAATGAGTCCCTTGTATTCGTCTAGCTTCAATCCCAACCTTGTCCTTGTGTTTCTCTAGCTAGCCTTTGGTTTCTTCGATCTTGTCATTCATATCTCCTTTTTGTTTGGATGATTTCTCTTTCTTCTTCTTGGACTAAGATCTATCAGGACCATTCTAATTCTTCTCGGGTATCGACTATTGTTATTACCAGATTGTATAGTTGATGTAAGATTGTCCGTTGATTGTTCAATCCAATTTCCAAATGAGGTTGATAAGCCCGGGGAAAAGTCATATAAAAAATGCTAAACTATATTCCAAAGTTCAGTTCATTCCCCATTATGGTCACCAAAAATGTTGACGCTTGAATCTGTTAGGACCGAAATGGAAACCTCACGAGGATGTAAATCCCCCTTTGTTTTTATATAGGTGGTACTCCTCTTTAATATTTTCTTGGGACTCTGAATCTTCAAAATATGCGACTTTGTATGGGACTTTGCAAAATTTTGTCGTGGTAATCAAAGAAATATAAAAATAACATGATATAAAATGTTTTGTTTTTCTTTTTTTTTTTAATAAAGTTCTTGAGAAATTACCACGAATCGAACACTTCATACATTTAAAAAAGATGGAAAAAAATTCCTCACGTCCATCATAGTTAAACTAAAGATTTGTGATCACATAAAAATAAAAATAAGATGGTATGCATGCATAAGAGAACTTTAACAGAGTAAACATGGGAAGCTAAAATAAATATAATGATAGATCAGTCTCAAATACTTATGCTCAAAACTCAGAGTTACAAATCACAGTCAAAACTAATCTCGAAATAGCTCTCTTGAGATTTCTAAAAAATATATATTATGTTACATATTCTTCGAAATTTAAATTGTGTTTGTCCTAATGAATGAGATTGGGGCTCTCACAGACCATAAAGMAAATATAAACAAGAATTTAAKCTTGTAGAAGGAGGAGKATGGACGATAAAAGAACAGCAAGACCTGGAAAGAAGAAAAGAGAAGTTATCAAATGTTGGTTAAACCTTTCTAGTCAAAGAAGCGGAGTAACTAGATGAAGSAGTTGATAAAGAAAGAAATATGTGATCAGCATAAACTTACTATGATGGTCTCTCCTCTCTTCACTTGATTTCTCTTTAACTCTAAAATATAAAATACAAAGAATCATGCGGGAAATGGTGGTGGTGTTTTCTTGGCATGTCATYTTGGTAAACAAMCAAGCGATTTACCGAAAGGGGTTTTTGAATGAGTTGACCTGAATCCTGGTTATGTCTTCTAGGATAGTTGCAGGTTTCTCCAAGAACTCAAGCAAGAGGTCCAGGCCATTGTCATGTTTTATTAGAAAATMTTTGCAATCCTCTCCTTTAAAGGTAAGYGTTGGCTCAGGGAGCTTCAACATATTATGAAACACTTGTGATGAAAGAGAGATGGGGGGACGATCTTGGAGTTGTATGATTTGATGAATCGGTGCGTATTTCGCAATGCACCATGCAACCAACTCTTTGCGKTYGAATAMCTCAGGGACACACCCTGCACAAGCAATTCTGGATGTCCAAATTATATATTTTTGTGCAGGAGACGATGAGTAATATGAGTATGCTCTGGACCATTGAAATTTATGGTCTTCACGACCAAAAATGTTCAAAGTATCACCACAGAAATGTTGTTTGGATGTTGTTTCCACAAGTTGACGAGAGTGTTCTTTTCACTGGATAATAACTTAAAATGGAATCTTTCTGAGATATAACAATAATATAACCCTTGGCAAATCATGCTTTAATGAAATTTAATGAAAATTATTCTTAATCCCTTCACTTATTAATGACGATATTTATGAAGCCTGCATGATCAGTTATTAGAATTAAACCATACTAAATGTGTACTGGGAAAAGAACAAATACGGCAGGGATGGATGAGAGCAATTTGAATTTGGATTTTTTTGTGAACCCACCAACTCAGGAACTCGCAAAACTGCAGTTGCGAACGATCAAAAATAGGCTAAGTATTGCATAATGGTCGGTCAAACTTGGATACAGGAGAAATTAAATACTTAGAGGCTCGGTACCCACAACATCTCTAATGGTCATAATGTATATCATGGGTCTTTGGGTGCAAAATGGAGATTGCGGAACTTGGAAGATGAAATCTTGAACCCGTGAACCTGCAGTTTCAAGAATGGTTAATTATATTATAACAAGGCGGTCGGTCGAACTCATGATATAGGAACATATATGGAGGTGAAGACCCACAAGTCCACCAACCCATGAACCCGTTGATTTTTTGAAATACAACTAAGTATAGTAACTAGAAAGGGAAAAGAGAAGGGAGAAAAGAAAAAGGGGAATGAGGGTAGGTATAGAAGATGGAAAAGAAATGGAAAAAAATAAGTTGGGAAAATAGAAAACGGAGGGAAATTTCGGAAGCGAGAATTGATCTCAATAGTCTTCCCAAGATGTCACCCCTATTTGAAATCCTATCCTCGCATATTAAATGTCATGTCATGTCCTCCCATAGCTCTTGTGCCCCTCTTGCATGGCTTATGTACCTTGCAACATTCCACACACGTCAGAATTATTAACCTTAATAGTGCATGATTTACACCACCCCTCTTGGCGCCTATCTCTAAGCCACCCACGACCTCTCGAGTTGGCTCTTTGCTCTACATAGGCGGTCTCTCTCTACTCGATGTTTCAGGTAGTGTCTCTCCTCCCTCACAGTGCCCGGAAAACATAATTCATCTCTCATGCCCTAGGGTGAAGTGGCCACGGAGGGTGATCCTCCATAGTTCCTCCCCCGCCCCTCCTGGCCAACTAGGAGGGTTATGATCATTTGGTTCTAGACTTGTTACGACAGCTTCTATATTATTGGGAAGAAGAGGTCTTGGTCTCCCTCCCAACATCACGCCGCACCTCCAAGAACCATAGAAGTTATTGGGTGGTAAAAAACCTCCTCATTCTCACCCTCCTCAGACTCCCAGGTGTCTTTGTTCAGATCCCCCCCAACTCTCCTCGCTCACCCCACTCCCCCGCCATTCATCCCCCTCCCTCTGCTCCTCCCTCCCCTGAAACTCCTCCACCTCCTTCTATGGCCCACCCTAGAACCTCAATGCCTCATAAGACTCCCATAAACTCATCAACAATGACTGCTCTAGACCAACATAATTTGTTGAGGGCTCCCTTCATCAAAAGCGTAGGATTCCCAATCAAGGAGCCAAGCTTGGACAGCTCCAGCTCCACCACTGGAAGCAAGGAAATTTATGGTGGCTACCCAGTGGTAGAATAAATTCCTCCAGATGGCCCTCCCATTGTGATCGGCAATAACTCTTGATGCTCAAGCCCCTATTTCTTTTTTCAGTCTTTATATTTTGAATTTGCAAGATTTTTTTTGGTCTTATGTCAGCAAGCAAACAGACAATTATCTCTAAGTTTTTGTAAGCCTAGTTTCCCTTCAAGGGTAGGAAGAGTACTCAAGTCTCTTCCCTGCCTAGTTTCCCATAAAGGATAGGCTCAAGTTTTTTTCCATTCCAAGGGACAATCACTGTTTTTTTTTTACTGTATTTCTACTTTATTTTTAATACATTAGTACAAAAACTTACAAAAACAAATATGATGTATGGTTATGATTTGTTTATGTAATGGACATAATTATGTGATCATTTGGTTCCCATATGTGTGCAGTAACAATGGCTAGCCTTGAAAGTGAATTATTCATATCAGCTTGGACTCACTAGAAAGTATGTAATACAAGTTTCATTAGTTAGAGGTGGAGGATTTACCCACCTAATAGTAACTCCTTTCCTACATATTAGGTCAACATAGATATGACTCCACTATAATTTTTCACAATGTTGTAAGTCATCCCATGAAGTTCACTCATAAAGAATGACTCGAGAGAACACAATAAGGGTATGGTTTCCTTACTCCCCAATAAATTAAGAGACTCTCATCAAAAGTGATCCTGATTGGAGTGATTTTGTCCTCACTTGTGATATTTTGGTTCCCCCTCCATGAGAATTGTATACCAAATTTGGAGTGAGCATGGCATTATCATTGGTTTTGTTTGGAAACTTTTCTTATTTCACATAAGAATGCATCTAGGCATGTCGTTCAAATAATATTCATAATAATACTAATTTTGGAAAATGTGTGTTTCATTCTTTTGCAGGCTAGAGTTCACTTAAGTGAAAACACATTATTTATATTTTCAAGTTCACCTTAGTAGTAGGAATTATTATATTATGACATTCACTTTAGTGAGAATGCATTTATTAGTCCCTRTTGAAGGTGTAGAGGGACTATAGTGATCTCTAATTCATTGACTTTATATTAGTTTGTYATTCGACTACAAATATTTGCATAATTTCTATTGTTAGAACTACAGAAATAAAAACATTATTTTTTATATAATAAAAAAACCCTTATATGTCATGATCTCATTGGATAATAGATTTGAGGTCTTATTGCCAGCTTCKCTATTCCTAATGATTTATATGTTGGCATATCCAAAWTTTTTATCATCTATGGTCTTTTTGAATTTGTATTATTCATACTGAAATTTTTAGATATCCAAAGTTTATAGTGTTCGATAATTCGTTGACTTTATATTAGTTTGTCGTTTGACTACAAATTTTTGCATAATCTCTATTGCTCTAACTACATAACTAAAAACATTATATTTTTTATATAATAAAAAAACCCTTATATGTCATGATCTCATTGGATAATAGATTTGAGGTCTTATTGCCAGCATCGTTATTCCCAATGCTTTGATGTTGGCATATCGAAAGTGTTTATCATCTACGGTCTTTTTGAATTTGTACTATTCATATTGAAATGTTTAGATATCCAAAGTTTTGAGCATGGATAGTTAGTTTTCATATTACTTTATCCTCTGATTAAAAAAAAATTGCATAGTCTCCATTGTTCAAACTATTGTTATTATTATTATTATTTATTTATTTATTATTATTATTATTATTGATTTTTCTTTATTGTTGCGTACTTGGAGAGGCATTTTCATTATTGTGTATGTAAAAAGGACTACCACACTGCATTCTTTCTTAAATGTTTTCACAGTGCGACGCCCTTCGACGGTTCTGACAACCTTAAGTGTTTACCTAACAGGCCTCGCATCCTTAAATGTTTACTCAACATGTGTGTTACAATATAGTTTCCTCTTATTTTTGGATACAGTGTTGTCTGCAAAGAATTTGGGCAATATTGTTCTTCACCGACATGACTGGTTCACTCATTGATGCATGTTCATTGGTTCGTTCAATTCTTCTTGTTGTTGTTTTATTAAAATTTGCAAATTTGAGGTCCTGTATTTTCAGTTGGACCTCTTGGTGCTTGTTCACTAGTTTGTTGTTTGCTTCTTTCTCTTGTTTGCTTCAACTTTGCAAGGTTGGGGTCCTGCATCCACAATTGGACCTGTTGTTGCAGTTTGTAGGGTTTGGAGTTGTGCTTATGTCGTTCCTTGTTCACGTGTGATTTTACGTGCCATGGTTTCATTGCTATTCCTTGTTTTTTGTTTTCTATTTGCAGCGTGCAAGCAAGAATTTTCAATACTAGGAATCCCTGGCTCAAAATTCTTTTGCAGAACATCTTTCTGTGTGACTGCTACGACTAGAATCTTGTCCTTGTTCTTGAATGTAAATGTTCTATATAGAAACCACCTCTGTTACAGCCATAATGACATATAAAAAAGAAAACGCTTCATTTTTCATGCTCTTGAAAAACATACGTTTGGTGCATTTTTCCCAATGTTCTCCTCATATTTTTTGTTCCTGGAAACCATACTTTTGGTGCATTTTTCCCAGTCTGTTCCCTTCCAAACGTCTTGTTCCTCTTTGAATGTCGATGTTGGACATAGAACCCACATCTGTTGCAGCTACAGTGAAATAAAAAAAAGAAAATTGAATGTTCTCCTCTTATTTTTTGTTCCTGGAAACCATGTGTTTGGTGCATTTTTTCCAGGTTGTTCCCTTCCAATCACATATGCCAACTTCCAGATCCTAGATATCTTGCCATATTTGTTTCAAAAATAGAAATGAAAAGGGTTTTAGAAAATGAATTTGGAGATGTCACAGGGGGCAATCATCTGTCAGGGCCTTGTGACAGGGAATGATTTTATTCTATGAATCAAAAATTATGTCCACCTATTGGCTTTGTGTTGTTTCTTTTTCCACTAAAAATCTTATAGGATGCACACGTGGAATAGGTTCAAAAATGATATGCCTTGAATACTCGGTATTTGTGTTGAGCAAATTTATAATGTTATTTCATTTGTGTTGTCTCTTCTGTTTGGTTCACTATTCATTGTGGGTTTGTTTGTTTGTCATATGTTGTAGCTACTAGGAGGATTGAATTTGATAGGAAGAAGGTTGAAGGATGCATAGTGGAATTGGTATGTAGTTCCACACTTATAGTTTTTTTTTCTTTTTTTTTTCTCTGTTTGCATATAAACTGAATATAGCTAAGAAACATCTTGAAAATCACAGCTTAAGAGATGAAATAAGTAATAGATGTTGAGTCCTATGAAATAGATACAGACTCCATTGTACATGACAACATTGACCAGGTATTGCATAGAAATGGGATTTTTAGATTGGATGCATTCTCGTATACTGTAGGAGATAGCCTTTTTTATGCATTTCAAGTTCTATTGAATTTTCATTATTCCTAGATTGACCTGCGCAATGGATTGATAGATTATTTCTTGGGTTGTTTAAAAAATGGCGACAATGAGGCATTGGATTCGTATCAATATGAATTGGCATCTGTTTTTCTTTTCCATTTGCATGGAATACATGATGTCACTATGTATTTTTCAAAGATGTAGTTTTCTTAATCTGCAATTCTTCCTGCACATGAGAGGGGACTTTGGGGAGATACATTTTGTATATGGTGGTTGTCCAAGTAGTTGAATATATCAATTGGAATATGGTCATTGACAAGAAAAACAAGATATGTACTATTCAACAGATTTGCATCTAGTGATTTGTTTTGCATCTTCTTCCATGATGCCAATCCTGTGAGTGGTCATTATGAACCACTACTCTATAGAAAATTATCCATATGCATTCTTGGAGGACCTCATATTTACTTGTCCCTCATTTTCAAAGACCGTGAATCACAATGGAAATGAATTATGCATGGTATACACTGCCATGGCTTGCAGATAGCGACAATTGTTGCATCTAGTTGTGGAGATAGTCTGTTCAATGCAATTTTCTATGTGGTAGAAATAGATTTCGATGTGCAATCATTGTGGATTTACACTATACAATCCTTTTGCAATGCAATTATAGGCAGGAGCCAATAGGATTTTAGCTTCTTGCATCAACACCTTTCACCATATCTCCAATCAAATATGCCAACAATTAGAAGTTGGCAACAATACCTTGTAAACATAGCACTGCCATATGAGAAAGGAAATGCAGAGGGTGGCATATTCTGTTTGCAATGGCTATCTATCATATTCACAGTAAATATCCAAGTATGGTCGGCCTTGTCGGATGGCACTTTCCATTCCTTCTCTATTGATTCAAACTACGATCAAACAATTGACATCATCTCATTGAAAATAGATATGCCACATATCCATTATCAACCTTTGATGATAAAGACTACTAGTTCAAGGTCCATTGTTCATGCCACCCAAACCACATCGAATCTGCATACGCGTCGCATGCTATTTAATGAGAATGAAACTCATCCCAGTTGTGATGAATCCATACAAAGATTAAACAAAAAACATAGACTAACTTATCACAACTTGAAAAAGGTCATATGTGAGAGAAAACAATACATTGGTAGTATAGGAAATACTACATGTTCAGGGTCCAGTGTCAATGCCACCCAAACCACATTGAATCTTCATAAGCGTTGCATGCTATTTAATCAAAATGAAACTCATCCTAGGTGTCATGAGTTCATCCAGACATTGAACAAAAAACATAGACTAACTTATCACAACTTGAAAAAGGGCATACGTGAGAGAAAAAAATACATTACTATGCTTCCTTCTAGACAGAAATTGACATATCACAGCCTAAAAAAATTGTTCGTGCATAACACAATTGCATTTTCACTTTTTTTGCTAATCACAAACATCACATGTCGAATGAAAAAGAACATAACACTTTTCATCATCGAGACGGTGAGTATTCAATGCTCATAAGAAATGTTGATTCCACCTCCAACATGGATTGTCAACAAGTGAAACTAGTTTCCAATGGCAAACATAAGTTATGTTGGATTACTAAGAGGGGAGGTGAATCAGTAATAGAGAAATTTAATCCTTTTTAACCATATAATCCAAGTTTTATATCAATGTAGCATTATCATCCAATAAATGTAGAGTAAATAAACAATGAACCAATGAAAAATCATACACAAACATAGTACACCAATGTTTTACGTGGAAACCCAAAGCGGGAGAAAACCACAGAATGGTTTTTCTTATATGTCTTGAAGAATCACATTCATTGGAAGCACCAACTTCCTTTGTTTTCTAGCTGCAACTGGAAGGAGGCTCCAACCCCCTATTTTCTCATGCTACAACCTGAGGGAAGCTCCAACTCCCCAATTCTCTGGCTACAACCAGAAGGAGGATACAACCCCCTATGTTCTTTGGCTACAACCACATGTCCTTGCCCCGTCCAACTGCCCTGACATATAAGTAGAATCATGGAACCACTATCAAACTATCACTTTGAGATATATTGTTGTAAACATGTACCAATAAACCTCACCAAACAACCTTTACCAATAAACCTCACCAAACAACCTGTACCAATAAACTTGAACCATGCATCAACCTGTAGTCAACCTGTACCATAAACAAGTGCATCAACCATGCACCAACCTGTACCAAACAACCTGTAATCAACATGTACCATAAACAAGTGCATCCAACCATTTACCAAGCATGTACCAATCATGTATCAACAACTCATCAACTATGACTCATCAATATGTACCAACACCATCAACTGTACACCTCATGTATGTGCCAACTCATCAACTACTTGTCTCAACCATGTACCCAACATGTATCTCAACCAAAATCCCTCATCAATTTCATTATCCAAATATGATTTGTAACTATGTAATAGACCTAGTGTATATGATCGCATACCTACAAACCTTCCTTAACTTTAACAACAAGAGACTAGAATTTTCATCAAACTTTTTTTTAGTCTCACATGACTAGTTTTGGATTAGTCAACAACCCTAACTTGGAATAATCATAACTATGTACCTATAATGAATAAAGATCTGAAAATAGTATACAATGTTCGTCAGTGTGTTTTATGCAATTCCTCCAGGTTTCACTACTTGGAACCTCTCATAAAAGAAGTTATAGAAAAAATGGCATACCTTGTTGAATTTTGGCTTATTCTAGAGAGTGAATTTGTAGAGCATGCCCTGCATGGAATATTTGTTATATGGATTTGAAAATTTTACAAAGAATAATACAGACTGTACTCTAACCAACACATTTGGTATTACTTAATTTGGATCTGTTATGTATAATTTATCACGTTTTTACCCGAAACACATATTTTAGACTAGTTTTTGGACTAGCCACAAACCTTATTTTCCACGGAGTGTAACTCCAAAACTACAACGACCCACAAGATGAAATTCGTAACACAACTACTTGGATATGTTTTCTCAATGGCCTACCAATTTCATGGTCTGAATCATTCTAGAAAAAAAAAGTTATTGTGAAAATGGTGAGATGACCTATAAATAACATACCTTAGAAAGCATCATCAAAAGAATTTATCCTCCCTTGAATTTTGGCCTTCTTTACTTCACCTTCTCTCTGAAATTAGGCTTATATATCCTTTGGTTACATCATTCACCTATATATATTCAATATTCTCAAGACTTATATGAAATGAGAGAGCCTTTCCTCTTATTTATACTTTCATGTAGCTTCCTCAAGGGGTTACCTTTTAACCATCTTAACCCACTTTCCTTATTTTAAGGTTAACCAACTTCTAACCACTTGTCCAATTAGTAATTTATACATTAACTTTATTATTTAAATAATTTATTTTGTATCCACTTTGACTTATAGTACACTCATCACTTCACTTTACCTTAAGGGGTTACCTTCTAATCATCTTAAACCACTTTCCTTATTTTAGGGCTAACCCACTTCTAACCGCTTGTCAACTTAGTAATTTATCCATTGAATTTATTATTTAAATAATTTATTTTGTATTCACTTTAAATTATATTACACTCATCACTTCACTTCATTATTTACCTTCTAAAAATCTCTTAAACCACTTTGACTACTTTGACCTTTTGGGGCTTCTAGATGACTCATGAGGGCTCTTCAACTTCACATGGCCATAACTCTCTAACCGTGAGGAGTTATGTGACATTCCACATACCACTGGAAATGGAATGACATGTAATATCTATATAGAATAGTATTACCTACAAATATATCAAAACTCATACCGTTATCCATCAAACAAACTTGGGTCCATTACCCAAACCTGGGTTCTCCAACTTCCTTCAAGGGTTGACATCAATGAAAACCAACCTTAATCAAAAATATCCCCCTTTGGAATTGATGGAAACACTATGATGCAATACTAAAATCATGTCATGCAATACTGAAGTTATATCGCTCATTCTCCGCTTAGAACCATGCCTCTGTCCTCTGCATCTAATAAATCTTTTCCCCTTTGTCATCAATGGAAAAGGTATTTTTCCATCTGGCATTGCTCCCCTTAACTGAATTTTTCTCTTTATGGTGCTTCCTCGTGTACATCTAAGACATATAAGATAAGCATTCAAAATCATTCATTTTGGAGTAGAAATAACTCTGATTCTCTGGTGAAGATACTCAAAGGCTTCCCATGGAAGTGGTTTTGTAAAGATGTCTGCCACTTGTTCTTTTGTGCCCACATACTCAATTATGATGTTCTTTTCTACAACCTATTCCCATAGAAAGTGATACTTGATTGGAATGTTCTTCGTCTTGGAGTGCATCACTAGGTTCTTTGAGATATTGATGGCGTTGTATTATCACAATAGATTGGAATGGGATCATCATACTCAACCTGTATATCTTTCAGAGTTTGTTTCATCCAAAGAACCTGTGTACAACATGTTCTTATTGCAATATACTATGTCTTGGTTGTAGATAAAGATATTGATGACCGTTTCTTTCTTAGCCATGATACTAAATGCTCACCCAAGTAGAACGTTTCTCCATTGGTTCTCCATTGATCATCAATACAACCTACCCAATGTGCATTTGTGTAGGCAATAAATGATAGATCCTTTCCTTTTGGATACCATAATCCAAACTCTTTTGTTCCTTTGAGATATCTGAAAATCCTCTTCACTGCTAATACATGTGATTCCTTAGGTGGTTCTTGAAATTGTGCCACCTGTCCAACTACCTACAGTACATCTAGTCTGGATGTTGTCACATATAGTAGGCTACCAATCATTCATCTGTATTGCCTCTGATCTGTAGACTTTGAATCATCATTTTTTCTCAACTTGCAACTGGTTTGCATGGGAGTGAAAACTGGTTTGCAATCTTCCATTCTGAACCTCTTTAGCATTTCTCTAATATACTTGGTTTGAGAAACAAAAATTCCTTGGTTTCTTTGACGTATCTGAAGTCCCAGAAAGAAGGATAGTTCTCCAAGTAATGGCATTTCAAATTAATTCTGCATATCCTTTGAAAATTTCCGGCTTAACATGTCATCATCACTACCAAAAATAATATCATCAACATAAAATTCAATTAATAAAATAATATCTTGACTTACCTTGATGTAGAGGTTGTTTTCTGTGCTTCCTTTTCTGAACCCTGCATGTTGTAGATATTTATCCAGTCTAGACTACCATTCTCTAGGAGCATGTTTTAGACCATACAAGACCTTCTTTAATTTACACACATAATCTGCATTTTCAGACAACTGAAATTCTTTTGGTTGTTCAATGTAGACTTCTTATTCAAGTTATCCATTCAGAAAAGATGATTTTACATCCATCTGATACACTTTAATATTTTTGGAGCATGCATAAGCTAAAAGAAATTGGATTGCTTCCATTCTGGAAACTGGGGAAAATGTATCTTCAAAGTCAATTCCTTCAACCTGTGCATATCCTTTACATATCAATCTATCTGTGTTCCTTGTAACCTGTCTATATTCATTCAATTTATTCTTGTATACCCACTTTGTGTCAATCACATTCTTATCCTTTGGTCTTGGAACCAAATCCCAAGTGTCATTTTTCTCTATTTGATCCAATTCTTCATACATGGCCTTATTCCAAAATTCATCCTTGTTGGCCTCTTCAAAACAGGTTGGTTCAATCGTATATGAGAGTGTTAGGTGTGTTTGAACGTATTCTTCTGCTAGTCTCAACTCCTACATCTTTGTTTCCGATAATCTGATTTGAAGGATGATTCTTCTTTACTCATTTGCTAGGTGTATTTGGAGGCACTTGTTGAACTTGCTCTTCTTCTTCTATCAGATCTTCTTCATATTCCCCTTCTACTTATTTTTCATCTTCTGTTTCTTCTTTGTAAATTTGTTCCATTGATTCATTCTCTTCTTCCTTTAATTCTTGTCTACTTGTTTCATCAATTGTTACATTGATTCTTTCCACAAATTTGTCCAATATTAGGTTGTAACACTTATATGCTTTCCTTGTACTTGAGTAACCAACAAGAACTCCTTTGTCCACACAATAGTCAAACTTTCCCATTCTGCCATCTTATATTTTGATGTAGCATTTGCTTCCAAAAACTCTGAAGTGCTTCACATTTGTTGGTCTTCCTTTCCATAGATCATAGGGAGTTTTGTCAATGTTGTTTATGAGCATTACTATGTTTTGAATGTGAACAGTTGTATGCATTGCATGTGTCCAAAAAATATATGTTGGCCCTTGGTTATGTGTTAAGGAAGAAAGTGAATATTAAGGAATAAAGACAAAGCATGAAGTGTGTGGAAGGAACACAAACCAAGGAGTGGTCGAAGTGGTTAAAGAAGCAGAAAAGAAGAAGCGAGGTAAAGGAAAAGCGAGTCATTAAAGGAGAAGATCAAGGAAGACAAAGAAGCAAGGAATGTGAATTGTGGACAGGTCAGCAAGTGGAAGAAGATACTAATAGGTGATTTGGATCACCTCACGGAGAAGAAGGAAAGGCTATCAAAGCCCTTAAGAGGTGGGTTATGTGGACCTAGGGTTTTGGTACCTAGGGTTTTTGCACCTACAGTTTTGGCATCTGGGGTTTTGACACCTAGGCTTCTGTCTAAGGTTGTCTAAGAGTCATGAAATTTATAAATAAAGGTCTAGAAGTGTTGAGAGGGTTGGTTATTATTATTGTTCATGCAAGCGATATTGAGAGAGAAGTGGTTTGTTGTAAGAGAATTTTGTATTATGGATCTTCATCTAGGTGTGAAGATCAACCCTGCAGCTGGGTCCGTAGGGAATGGAAATAGAGAGGAAGAGAGAGAAGGATATGCAGCTAAGTGCACAGATAAGAACTATATGTTTTCATCTAATATATAAAGAAACACATTTCTGTGGAGGTAGCCCTAGGGAGAGGGTGAACCACATAAATCTTGTTGTTATTTGTGATTGATGTTGTGTCATTTTCTATCTGTTATATTGTTATTGCATGGATGTCTTCCATAATAGAGATAGAATGTATAAAATAACTTTGTGAAGCTAAGTATAATATTGTTAAATAATCTATAGGATATATTGTGTTGTTGTTTTGGAATCATTTTTCATTTCCTCTGGTTGTAGACACTTGTGTCCTGCAACCCCCCTATTGCTACTTTGGGTGAGACTTCATTTGCTTCACAGGTGTTGTCGAAAGGGCCAGTAGTTAGGGTTTGTTGGTGTGTTTTTATATTTGAACCCTAGTTCTACCCCTGTGCCAACAAATGGTTTTCTTCATTAACACATAACCAAGGGCCAACAGGCCCCCAACACTCACATGTGACTCATCCCTAGTCACAGTAAGATTGTACTTTCTATGTTACTTCAACTATAGACTTCACGAAGCAGCCTGTGATTTCTGCTCTATCCCTGCTCTATCCCTCCCTATCATGTGCAGAATGTATTTTCTATGTCTGGTACCCATTTTCAACTGCACCTGGTACCTGGAACCTTCTTCCTGTGCTTTTACTGAGATCTATGAGGCAGTTATTTGTCATAATATAGTTTCAATCACCTCCCATTTACCAAACCATCTTTCCATTCTCCACTAAGGGTCTTCAGCTGCGTAGCTCCACCCTTTGTAATATAGACAACCTCGAATGGCCCAAGAAAATGTGTCATGAACTTCCATGGATGCTTCATGAACTTGTTGTCATATAAAAGTACCAAATCTCTGTGTTTGAATTCTTTATTCCTGATGTGTCTTTCATGGTAAGCCTTTTCTCGTTCCTTTTGTACCTGCTGATGAAATCCTACAATGAACATATATTCCTCTAGTTATATCAACTATGTGAGCCTTTCTTGTACAACGTCGGTGTCATCCATACCTATAAATGATGCAATTATTAAATTAGGAACCAAGTATTCCATAGGTACCAATGTGTCCAAGCCATATACTAACTTAAAGGGAGTCTGTGTGGTTGGTTTTTTGCAAGTAGTTCTATAAGCCCATAACACTGTTGGAATTCTCAGATCCCAATCATTATTGTTAACACTACATATCTTAGTCAGTGTTGTCTTTGAGATATTATTAAATGCTTCGATTGTACCATTCACCTGTGGATGGTATGGGGTTCTCTTCTGATGGTGAACTTCGAACTCATGAGTCAAGGCTTCAATAGTTTTGTTGATGAACTGTGTGCCTTGATCACTCATAAAAATCTTTGGGCATCCAAATATGGTTATGATATCATAAAATATGAATCACATAGTTGTAGATGCACTACAATCCTTAACTTCTCTTGATTATGCCCATCCGATCAAATACTTTGTAGCAGTGATGATGTATCGGCCTCCTGTGCACTTTCTTGGTGAGTTAATAGGTCCAACAAAGTCAATAGCCCATTTCTCAAATACCTTTAAAGTTAACTGAGGTTCTAAAGGAATCTCATCCCTTATATAAGGCTTCCCTATTCTCTGACATACATTGCAGGCTCTGTAGTATTCCTTAGCATCCTTGTGTAAAGTGGGCCACTAGAGGCCAGCTCTGATAACCTTCTGCGTTGTTTATTTTCCTAAATAATGTTATTATGTGAGGATCGATGGTATTTCAGACTCCATAACACATCTTCTCAAGATCTCATATGGTCCCATATTGTATAACTGTCTAGCTGTAAGTTCAAAATCTGTAGCGCGGACTACCAATTGTTTCTTCTGAATAATTGTGTACTCGGGAGGTGCCATTCCTATGGACAGAAACTAGACTATTTTAGAGAAGTGATCATTGACTTTTCTGATAGCCAACAACTATGCATCTGGTATGGTATCATCCAGGCTGGTAGTTTTCTCTCCATGTTCTAACCTATATAGGTAATCAGGTCCTTTATTCATTCTTCCTGGCTTGACCACGACCTCAAAGTCATACTCCTGAAATAATAGTAACCATATGCATATTCTTCCCCCCAACATTGGCTTGTTGACTAAGTATTTTAATGTAGAATGATCAGTGAACATCTTAAAATGTCCTCCCAACAAGTAGTGTCTAAACTTCTACAGTGCATACACCATAGCTAAGCCTTCTCTTTCAGTGGAAGTGTAATTCCTTTTAGATGTAGAAAGCTTCCTGCTAGAAAAGGCTATAGGGTGGTCAATGTCTCCTGCACCTAGTTGTGCTAAGAATGTTCCTAATGAAATGGATTAATCATCGACATGAACATTGAATTCCTTACTCCAATCTAGAAAAACCAAGATAGGCGTAGTGACCATTTTCTTCTTTGGTGTGTCGAAGCTTTATTGGCATTCTTTTGTCCATTGAAACTTACTATCCTTATTGAATAGCTTCTCCATATGTGTTGTTATCTATGCATACCCCTTAATAAATAATCTATAATATTCAGTGTGTCTTAATGTAGTGCGTAGTTGTCGAACTGAAGTAGGAGGGTGTAGATTAACAATGATAGCGATCTTGGAAGGATCTACCAACAACCCATGTTTTCACACAATGTGTCCTAACAGAACTCTAAAAGGTGAAAAGAAAATACACTTCTTCAAGTTCAAGGAAATATGATCCTACACTTATCTAACATCAGTCTTAGACATTCAATATGATCTTTCAGTAGACTAAAAATGGTTCAGTCATCAAATTATGATTCTAAAAACTTATGTAAAAACTCCAATGCTTCGACCACCACCCTGGAAAAGATGGTTGGTGCATTCTTCAACCCAAAAGGCATCACAGTGTACTGAAAAGAACCCCATTTTGTTGTGAATGTAGTATTATGTTGGTCTTCCTTAGCAATTATGATCTGGTGATAGCCTGAAAATCCATCTGTGAATGAATAAACCTCTTCTCCTCCTACATTATCTAGAACCTCGTCAGTAAAAGGTGTAGGAAATGGATCATGTAAACATTCATCATTCATATTCCTTAGATCTACATAGATTCTGATTTCTCTTGACTTCCTATCCTGGACCACCATAGGGCTGATCCATTCTGATTCTTCAACAAGGTATATGATTCCTTCTTCCAGCATTCTATCCAATTCAATCTTAACTTTATGCTTGTACTTGGGATTCAGTCTGTAAGGCCTCTGCTTGATAGGTCTTTCACTTTCTTTCAAAGTAATCTTCATTTCTCCCATGGGCCCTTTAATTACCTTCATGTCTGTGAACTTGGTTGGAAACAAATCTTGATACTCATGCAACAATTTTGTAATCTTACTAATAGTAGCATCATCCCAATAATCTCCAATGTTTGCTAACTTAGGTGTTTTCTTTGTTCCAATATTAAATTTCTTGATTTTAATAGGCTACCCAAAAAAAGGTAATTCAATCCCTGGCCCTTCTATGTCTCTTTGTCCTTCGGTTTCTGAAATGTTCACATTCCTAGGATCATCATATTCATCAGCATTAATATTATAACAACCTTGTAATCGTTGAAGTGGCACAGTCCATTCATCTTCTTCTTGTTCAAGAGGGAGGTTAGATACTTCTTCAAAGACCTTTTGTCTTACAATTTGTAAAGCCTAATATACTGTGGGGTACTAAATTTCAAATAAGAACATAGTTATAAATTTATGGGTCATACCATACCAATTTGTAGTGGTTAAGCACAGTTTTGCTTGAAGATACCAGTTGATAGGCGTAGTGTCTAAGGTGTTAATGAACTTATGTACCCATTGTTCTTTAGGAATGTTGCTCCAATCCTCCTCACAACTTCGCACATGGTCCTTAGGACAACTCTAACCTGTGTATCGAACTTTGCAACCTTCAGCTTGATTTGAAAATCACATTGTCAATAAGGTGTGACATTCCACCCACTCTGTGATGCTCTTCTTGTGTGTTCCCCACCATCTAGTTGGTGTTGCTTTCAAGGCTTCATCTAGTGCCAACATCCTCTGTTGTACTGGTACAATTTTCTCAAATTCAGCTATAAATTTTTCTAAACGATTCAATCCATCAAATGTAGGAAGATTACTTACTTCTGTGCCAATCTAATGAACTGCCCTGGTCAATCTGGCACACCTTCGTGTAGAGACTTCATACATTATGTTCTAACAATTCTCCAATGCTTCTTCTGAAACTGATGAGCATTCCCTTTCACTTCTCCAACTTATGTTTCCATCTGTTGTAGTATTAATGTAATCATGTTTTCATGCTATCAGTTTAAAGATGTCCTCTAGCTCATAGGCTTAGTCTTCTTCTCTTATATTTTTTGTGTATCTGCAACCTTCATCAGGATCAAGAGGTGCAATGACCTTAAGTCCAACACCTTAAAATGTCATTCTTCTCTTTTTTAAGTCAACAACAGCCGAATTTTTGAAAGCCCAATCAATTCCCAACAGTGCAAGATAGGGACAGTTAACATCAACAATCTCAATCACTTCAAAATCTGCAAATGTCCTCACTTCGTCGATGTCCATAGGGACATGCTCTAGTCTTCTAAAGGGGATCAACACCTACTGATTAGCCATCTTGAGCCTAATAGGAGAGTAAATCAATTTAGTTTTTCCCATTAATTCCATGGTCTTCTTCGTCATAACATTTAATTTTGATCCCAAGTCGAGGACCACATATTCCATGGCATAGTCTCCAATCTGAGCACTAAGGTGCAATTCCTTGCTCATCCTCTTTTTCCTATATACTTGATTCACAGCTCTACTTAACAAAGGATCTACTCTTCCAATTTCATATTGTCTGATTAAGTGTTGTAGGTCCTACAAAGCTCTCTCATCTTTAATCAAATTGATACAATTATACAAGAAATCCATAAGATTTCTTACCTCTTTTCCTTTTCTAGCTAGGGCAGACTGATCAAATGTTGGAGGCATTTCACATTCCTTTACTTCTGGACATGCCCTAGATGAAGAATCTTGTTCACCTATAAATTCTCTCCCTGCTTATTCAAAAGTGTGTTTTTATCTCCTAGGATCAAACAATTGGTCCTTCTCTGCAACTCTTTTGATCCCTGATCCATCTGTAGTCTTTCCTGGGGTCACCCTATCTTCCCTTGTAACAGCACCTCCTCTAGTAATAACGACGACTATGGGTTCCTCATCGTGAGGTTCAGCTAATATTAGTTGGACTTGCGGGTTTCCAACTCATCTTTCCTAAATTTTAGCTAATAGTACTTGACAATCTTCAATGACATGGTCGAATGAATTACAGTAGTTGCAAGTAGTACAAGGGTTCTGACAATCCCTTTCCAAATGACCTAGTTGGACATAGTTATACAAATAATCTGACCTGGACCTCGACCCATACCTCATCCTTGTCCTCTTCCTTTGAATCCACCATGAGGGATGAAGTTTCCTCTTCCTGGCGAATTGAACTACGCATTACTTCCTTCTGACTATAATTATCCTTGAATTCTATATGTATCCCTTTATATTTCATGCATGAGGTCATAATCCCTACAGTCCTTTTCATCATGCCCCACAGATTTACAGAATGTACAATAAATATCCATGGGTGTCTGGACATATTTTTTCATATAATAACATTCACCAAGGCGATGTTTGGTTCTACATACCTCACACCATGGTAAAGTAGATTTCTTCAAAGGGTTAGGGGCTCCAGAGGCCAAGTATTCATTAAATAAGGGATAGTGCTCTTTGTCATGGCCCTCTAATTTACATCGGATACACCAAATGTCTTCTCTTTTCTCTTTTCCTTTATATTTCATCATGTCTTCGACCTATAAAGATAAACTATTTAATTTATTCAAAATTTGACTCATGCCTGGACTGGATTCTCCTACAGTTGCTTCTAGTTTCATGGAAATCTCCAGATTTCCAGCCTACGAAGCAACCTTCTGTTGCATCAGAGGAACTCTAATGTGAGGCAGGAGGGAAGCGATGAACCATTCCTTATGTTTTTCATATGGAATCTGAAAAATTAAATGGTTTGTCAAGGTCTTAAACCTCTTATCAAATTCCCAGACAAGTTCAGACACTTTTTGTTTGATCTCCTTCAACTCTGTAATGCACTATGATTCCGAATTAGATTTATTGAACTCTGCACTCAATGCAGTCTTGATTTCATTCATTGGTTTAGGTTGTACAGCTCCTGAAACAAACTTCATATACCAGCTCAATGCCTGATCCCTCAAGGTAGTACTAAATTGAGCTCTCTTAATAGCTTCGTCGGTGACTTGCTTAATGCTCCATATAGCTTTGCATAAGAACCAGTGTTGATCAAGATCCTTTGATCCATATCTTCTAAAAATAGGTAGCCTCATTTCATATGCCATAGATATTCATTGGTCTCTTGACTAAGTATGTACTAAACTAGTTGTAACAGTACTTTGAGTGCTTTGATTACTCTAGTTACTCTGGCTACTTAATGTTGCTAGAATAACAGGAGGAGTAATGGTACTTACCTTGACAGTAGAAATAGTCCCCGAAGTTTATGGTTCTCCTCAGTGAAGTTATTCAATCTCTACTTCCTCTACCCTTGAAGACTCTAAATATACTTCGTCTGATAGCTTTACTTCTTCTCCACTGTATAATCCCTCTTCTTCGTAAATCTTCTTAAACAGGTTCACAAGAGGAACCTATCTGAATGATATCCCACTGCACATGTGTCCAGCCTCTTTATCACCGTCACTGTATGAATTCTTGAAGATTTATTGTATCTTCAAGATATTATTCTCATGCAATAGCATCTTAATCTTTAGTTTCAGGAAGTGTAGGAACTTCCCTCTAGGTCCCTTAAAGAAATATCTATATGCTTGACTATATGATTATATTATGTCGATAGAAAACTTAGTATGTATCCTCAAATAGTGTTATCAAACCAGAGATCCACTTCTCTAGACATAGCGTTATCGAATCTCTTAACTTTCTTGATCAGCGTTGTTGTCGAAACTACAAGTGGTCTATGTCTGATCTCAAACTGAGTCTCTGCTAATCTGGCTAGCCACTCATATAACTCCTTATGAACTCCAGCAAAGAAAATCTCATGCACGTCAGTAAATATGTATCTCCCCAACCATTATTTTGTATTAATACTAGGGTTCTTGTTTTGAGCTTCGATTAAGTCCCTTTCTTATTCTTCTATCCACTTCTAAATCTATGTCTTCGATGGAAACCACCTTGGCATTCCCTCAAGAAAATCTGGGTCCCGACAATGGAACCATTTTTTGGCACAAGGGAAGACCCAAGGTTCAACTCTAATAGTGCTCCAACAAACCCTAATTACTGGCCTTTTCAAAAACACCTGTGAAGCAGATGAATTCTCACCCAAAGTAGCAATAGGGGGGTTGTGGGACATAGGTGTCTACAAACAGAGAAAATGAAAAATGATTCCAAAACAACAACACAATATATCCTAGAGATTATTTAAAATTCTTATACTTAGCTTCATGAAGTTAGATTATACCTTCTATCTTTATTAGGGAAGACATCCATGCAATAACAGTATAACAGATAGCAAATGACACAACATCAATCACAAAGAACAACAAGATTTGTGTGGTTCACCCTCTCCCTAGGGCTACATCCACAGAACTATGTTTCTTGATATATTAGATGAAAACATATAGTTCTTATCTGCGCACTTAGCTGCAAACCCTTCTCTCTCTTCCCCTCTATTTCCCTTCCCTGTGCATCGAGCTGCAGGGTTGATCTTCACACCTAGCTGAAGGTCCAGAATACAAAATTCTTTTACAGCAAAACATTTCTCTCTCAATATCTCTCTCATCAAAAATAATACTAACCAACAATAATCATAACCAACTCTCTCAACTCTTCTAGACCTTTATTTATACATTTCATGACTCTTAGACAACCTTAGACCGAAGCCTAGGTGTCAAAACCCTAGATGCCAAAACCCTAGGTGCCAAAACCCTAGGTCCACATAACCCGCCTCTTGAAGGATTCACTAGCCTATCCTTCCTTCTTCTCCACAAGGTGCTCCAAATCACCTATTAGTATCTTCTTCCACTTGTTGACCTTTCCATTATTCATCTTCCTTGATTCTTTGTCTTCCTTGATCTTCTCCTTTAATGGCTCGCTTTTCCTTTACCTCGCTCCTTATTTTCTTCTTCTTTAACCACTTCGACCCCTCCTCGGTTTGTGTTCCTTCCATGCACTTAATTCTTTGTCTTTGTTCCTTAATATTCATTTTCTTCCTTAACACATAACCAAGGGCCAACAATATCTGTCAATTTGGAATCCATTAGCATTGTTCGAGCCATTTCTTGTACTATCATGTTCTTTCTTTCAACAACTCCATTATATTGAGGTGTCCTAGCAATAGAGAATTTCCTATTTATTCCATGATTTTTGCGATAGTCCATAAATTCCTTTGAAGTGAACTCTCCTCCATTATCAGATCTCAATCATTTTATTTTTGAATCCATTTCATTTTCAACCATTTCCTTGTAGATCTTGAAGTTTTCAAAAGCTTATGACTTATTCTTGAGAAAGAAAACTGCAATCATTCTTGTATAATAATAAACTAATAACATAAAGTATTTCTCACCTTTTAAACCCTTTGTTGTAGTTGGTCCAACTAGATCAGTGTGCACAATTTCCAGTGGTCTTGTTGTTGAATATTCCTTTGATTTGAACCTAGTATTTGTTTGTTTTCCTTGTTGACAATGCTTGCATAAAGTGTTGGTTGGTTTCATGATCTGGGGAATTTCTCTGACTACTTTTTTGATGACTTTGACAAGGTTATCAAAATGTATGTGACTCATTCTTCTGTGTCATAGCCAACTTTCATCTTCCTTTCCTAGACAACACTTTTCATTTCCAATTTCACTTAACACATATATGTTGCCTGAAGTTCTCGCGGTTGTAGCAATCAATTTTTCTGAACCTTCTTTTGTTATCTCACACTTTTGTGAATCAAAATTAACTTTATGACCTTGGTCACACATTTGACTCACACTTAGAAGATTATGTTTCGTATCTTCTACTAGTAGAACATTTTCTTCTTTTGTATTCTTGTTCCCAATTCTGACTGTGCATTTTCCAATGATTTTAGCTGAATCAATATTTTTGAAGGAGACTGATCCATATCTTTCCTTTATTAATGTAATAAACATGTATCTATCACCTATCATGTGTTTTGAAAAGCCACTATCAACATACAGACCACGTTTCTTTTTCTTAGCTTGTAGAGCAAATGTGCATTCTTCATTGTTGTATTGATTCTACTTTCTTATCCGTGTCCTTTTCTGAGGTTCTTGTCTGTGATTGTTGTTGTTATGTTGTGGTTCTCTAGGAGGGATTGTCATTCTGCAATATTTGGCCATGTGTCCAAAGTTGTTACACTTGTAGCATTCCACTTTAGTGCTTAATGATTCAAACATGTTGTAACTTCTTGTTTGTGTTTCACTAGGTCTTCTTGGATAACAATTTTGTGTATGACTTTCAAAGTTGTTTATGTTCATGTTGTTAGCTCTGAAATTCATAGATTTATGTCCAAAATTATTAAATGCATAACATAAACCAAAAAATATAGTTTGATACCTAGAAGATGAAGATCTTCTGAAAGGAGGTGCTCTTATGAATCCTTCTTCTTCCCGAGACCTATCTGTTTTTGTTGGTCGTTGATTCTGAAATCTAAATATTCTCGGTGGAGGAGTGTCCCTATAATTTTATTTGTAGACCTTCCTATTCCCTTTGATTGTTTCTACATAGATTTTTGGATACGTTTATTGTTTTGTTGTTTTGGATCTTGATAACTTTTCTTTCTGATTGTATCCAAGTCCGGACTTGTCATGATTAGGCCTTTGACTGGTGATAATGTCATTCAAAACTTTTGAGTTGTTCTGCATATTTTTCTTTTGAAGATCCTTTCTTACTGTGACAATATTTGCTTCCAAATTTTCAATGATCTTGTCTCTTCCTTCTAGTTGTTCTTTGAATGTTTCTTCAATTATTTTATCTTCTTCAATTTGAACCTTCAAATTTGTGATCACTTGTTCTAATTCTTGAGTGTCTTCTTTCTTGTCTAGTTCCGCTTGTAGCTTCTTGTTTTTCATCTTTTCTCTTTTGATAACTTCTATGGTACTCAACAATTCCTCTCGGTAGTCAACTTCTGCCTCTTCAATTTCTTCTTTGAATTCTTCATCTTCTTCTTCGGATTCTTCATATTCTTCTTCGGAGTCTTCTTTATCAAAGTCTTATACTTCCATGAATGGAACTCTTTTTGTCTCACCGTCACTGACTTTGTCTTCATCTGATGATGAGATGTATTCTTTAGTGCATAATTTTTTATTGAAAAACTTCTTTGTGGTTCTTTTACCTTTATATGTTTGTTTGTTTTTTGAGTAACCTTCATCATTTCTCTTTTTCTTATGAGGACATTTGTTAGCAAAATGACCAATACCATCACAATTAAAACAAATTAAAGGAAGCTTACCTCTATACATGTTGTTGGTTACCTTGTTCAGTCTTTTGACAAAGTTGGCCACTTCTTCATCATCTTCTGAGATGTCACTATTGTTGCTATGCTATTTTCCTTGTTGCTTTCCCTTTTTCTTTGATCTTTTCGATGCTTTGAAGGTTGCTTCTTTTACACCTGGATTTTCATGTTCAGTTCTCATTTTATATGTTGTGAATATTCCATGTAGTTTATCCATTTTTATTGATTTTAGATCTTCTCTTTCTTTTAGTGTTGATATCTTAGGGTCAAATCTCATAGGAAGAGATCTTAGTATCTTTTGAACAATTATAGATTCTTGAATTTCTTCTCCCAATCCCATGATTTCATTTATTGTTTCATCGACTCGTAAGAAGTAAGATGCAATATTCTCATCTTCCTTTATATTTAGTTGTTTTAACTGACCTATGTAAGTTTGAAGCTTTGTTTCCTTGACTTTTGAATCTCCTTCATAAATATTTCGAAGTTTGTCCCAAATCTCTTTAGCGGATTTACAATGTGCAACTTTGGTGAACATTGTTTCACCAAGACCATTCATAAGTGCATTTGTGTATTTGGAATTATTATGACCGAGTTTCATTGCTTTGTGATTTTTTGGTGGAACTGTTGGTACTATGTATCCATCTACAATTGATTTCCAAATTTCAAATCCCTATGCTTGTATATGTGTCTTCATCCTTATGCTCCAAAATGCATACTTGTGTCCATAAAACTGTGGTATTCCATTTTTATACAAGTTATTACTCTCCATGATCTACCTTTCAGTGGTTAAACTGATTTCATAAGGAACCTTCTCTGATACCAACTCTTGGATTATTGAGAGGGGGGGTGAATTAGTAATAGAGAAATTTAATCATTTTTAACCATATAATACAAGTGTTATATCAATGTAGCATTATCATCCAATAAATGAAGAGTAAATAAGAAATGAACAAATGAAAAATCATACACATACACAATACACCAGTGTTTTACGTGGAAACCCAAAGCA